>JAPXFQ010002898.1:0-24994 GCA_028564705.1 Apricaphanius iberus
GTAACGAGTTAAAATGGGCACACACAAACTCTTACAAACAATTGGGGTAATAATCAATGATTCACAATTTAATCAATGTAACTCAAATTCAAACAAAATAAGATGTCTCATTAGTCTTTTTTCATCGGTCCTCTTTGTTAAACTGAAATGTTCATGTGCTTCCTTAGTCCATTTGTAATCCAACCAAAAAAAGGAAAAATGTCAAAAGCAAATCCAGGAAACAAAAAAAGGAAAGGTCTCACCAGAAAAGAAAAAACATCCTGCAGGTTCCAGGTTTCATCTTGTATCAAGAGGTCCTTTTGGGCTTTTGTTTTGGTGCTGAGGTCCCTTCACAGTCTCCCTCAGCATTTCTTCATTCCTTTTTTTGGCCACCCCCGTCAAAGTCTCTCTCAGCATTTCAAATTTTTTCTCCTTCCTTCTCTCCGCCCCCTTTCTGACCTCACTTCCTTCAGAAAATCAGCCCTGTTGCACACATACATTCAAATACATACATACATACAACCATACCAAAGGCCTTTTCATTAATGTGGCAAAGATTTTCAAACCTTATGTGGAATAATTTTCTCCAACTGTCATTTCCACCAAACTACATTGTGTGGCAGTGCTACATATTCCCCCCTTCCTGCCAACGGCATCTAGGGACAATCACCATAATAGCTTTTTAGGTTTACCACATGAACTGTATCTTCTTTGTTTGGTGGGTTGCCCCATGAAACTTTATAGTTAACAGGGCCTAACCTTTTCATTACTTTAGCTGGACCTTCCCACCTAGGCGCTAGTTTTGCTGAAAATTTATCAGTAGCTTTGGACAGAGGGTGTGACCTGACCCAGACTAAGTTGCCCGGCAGAAAGTGCGCATCTCTCCTGCGGGTATTATAATACTTAGCATGTCTAGCCTGGTGCAACCCCACTCTCCTCTGAACTTCCTCCGCCAATTTTTGTTGCCTCTCGACTACAGCGTAAGCAGCTTGGTGTTGGGGGGAAGGAGGCCTGTAGATCAACCTCTGCAGCGGTCCAAACAGGCTCCTTCCCAGGGCAAGCTCAGCTGGTGTTTTTCCAGTGGTTTCTTGTTGAGCTGTGTTGAGAGCAAACCGAAACTCTGGGATCCATTGGTCCCAGGTTTCATGGTGTTGACCAACGAAAGATGCGATCATTGTCTTTACCGTTCTGTTAATACGTTCTGTCAGATTCGTCTGTGGGTGATAGCTTGTTGTCAGTTTCTGCACAACACCCCAGGTTTTACACAGTTCTGTCAGGAGGCTGCTGGTGAATTGAGGTCCTCTGTCTGACACCAGAAACTGTGGAACACCCCAGCGTGTGAAAATTTCCTCTCTGAGGATCTTAATGAGACGTGGCGTTTTGCTGTCTCTCAGTGGGTACATTTCGACCCATTTAGAGTAGTAGTCCACTACTACAAAGAGGAAGGTGTTGGACCTCTTACTTCTGGGAAACGGTCCCATGAGATCCACGCCCAGCATCTCTCCCGGTTTAGTGACCATGACGTTTTGGAGCAGGCCAGCGGGTTTTGAGTTGTCTGGTTTGTACTTCTGACAAGTCACACAGGCTTTGGTGTGCTCCCACACGTCTTTTCTGACTGAGGGCCACCAGGCCACTTCCAGGACCCTGAGGAGAGTTTTCAGACGTCCCAGATGTCCGCCAAGAGGGTTATTGTGGAAGTACTGGAGAAACTCAGGAACCAAGGTTTGTGGTACCACCAGCTGGTGTTTTTCTCCATCTTTGCCCAGAGGGACTTTACGGTAGAGCACTCCTTGGTGTTCAGAGAAGCTGATACGATCAGTGGATGGTGTTGCTTTAACCTTGTTTTTCCTCATCTCCAGCACTGTTGCATCCTGATCTTGTGCTTTAGCTATTTCAGCCAAAGTTGTTGGAAGGTCACAGGAAGTGTGTGTTGTCACAGCCAGGCAGGGAGACGGCTTAACAGTCAGTGGTTCATACGTTCGAGATAAGGCATCTGGAGCGGCATTGAGACAACCTTTGCGATAATGAACCTTGAAGTGGAACTGTTTCAGCCGTAAGATCCAGCGTGTCAGACGTGATGTTGTTTTTGGACAGTTGAAAGCCCAGGACAGTGCTGCATGGTCAGAGTAGACGTTAAACTCTCTGCCTTCCAGATAGTGCTTCCACTTCTCAACCGCCCAGACCACAGCCAAGCACTCTTTTTCGGAGGTAGAGTAATACCTCTCCGGACCTCGGAGCGCTCTGGAAGCGTAAGCAATAACACGCTCCCCATCCTCCCTCTCCTATTTAGCATCTATATGCTTCCGCTTAGCCAGATTATAACCGCCAACCATGTTAAATACCACAACTATGCTGACGACACTCAGCTTTATATCTCAGTGTCACCAGATGATGTTGAACCCATCCAAATCCTCAATAAATGCATTGAGCAAATTAACAGCTGGATGTCCCATAATTTCCTACAACTGAAAAAAAACAAAACTGAAGTGCTTCTCTTTGGACCCAAAAAAGATCGATTAAATATCAGTAAACAGCTTCAGTTGGTCCAACTAGAAACTACTGACCAGGCCAGAAATCTAGGTGTAATAATGGACTCAGACCAGAACCTTCAGGGTCACATAAAGGCAATAACAAGGTCAGCTTTCTATCACCTGAGGAACATTTCTAGGATTAAAGGAATGATGACACAAGGAGACCTAGAAAAACTCATCCATGCATTTATCTCTAGCCGCCTTGATTACTGTAACAGTATCCTCACAGGTCTACCTAAAAAATCAATCAGACAGTTGCAGCTGATCCAGAACGCTGCTGCTCGTGTTCTCACTAGAACCAGGAAAGTAGAACACATCACCCCAGTTCTAAAGTCCTTACACTGGCTCCCTGTAGCTCAGAGAATAGACTTCAAAGTGCTTTTATTGGTATATAAATCATTGAATGGTTTAGCACCTGAGTACATTAGAGATCTGCTATCATGGTACAAACCATCCAGATCACTCAGGTCCTCCAGCTCTAGTTTACTGATCGTCCCTAGAACCAGAACCAAACATGGAGAAGCAGCTTTCAGTTTCTATGCTCCTCATCTCTGGAACAAACTACCAGGAGAATGTAAAGCTGCAGAGACACTGAACTCTTTTAAGTCTAAAATTAAAACGTATCTATTTAAACTTGCTTATGAGTAACTGCTTTTTTTTTTTTTTGTAAACATTTGATCTTTATATTATTTTATTGTTGTCGTTTTAATTTCTATATTTTATTCTATCTTTTAGCTTTATTTTTAAGTGATTGTGTATTAATTACGTGGATTTGTTCCTTACAATATCTTTTCTTACTGATTGATTACTGTTAAACTTATATGCTTTGTAATCATGTGGTTTCATTATCACTGAATCATGTAAAGCACCTTGAATTACCTTGTGTTGAAAGTGTGCTATAGAAATAAAATTGCCTTGCCTTGCCTTGCCTTGCCTGGGAGAGAACGGCTCCAAGACCCACGCCACTGGCATCCGTGTGGACGTGAAAGGGAAGTGATAGGTCGGGTTGAGCAAGCACTGGTGGAGCTTTTAAGGCTTGTTTTAAACTATCCATACTAGCTTGACACTCATCAGTCCAGTTCCACTCTACTCCTTTTTTCTTGAGGTTATTCAGAGGAGCAGCAATGTCGGCGAAGCGGGGAATATATTTATGGTACCATCCCGCCAGGCCCAGAAACCGCTGAAGAGCTTTCACATCTGTCGGTGCTGGGAAGTCAGAGATAGCCTGTGTTTTGTCAGGGTCCACTTCAACTCCTCTTCCTGAGACGATGTGTCCCAGAAACTTAAGCTGTCTTCTGAAGAAGTTGCATTTCTTCATGTTCAGACGGAGGTTTGCTGCATGGAGGCGCTGGAACACCATGGAAAGGTCTCTTAGGTGGTCTTCCCGAGTTTTAGAGTAAACAATGATGTCATCTATGTATACAAAACATATTTGTCCCCTTAGCTCCCTCAAGACCCTCTCCATGAGCCTTTGAAAGGTGGCAGCAGCATTTCTCAGTCCAAAAGGCATGCATTTAAACTGGAAGAGCCCGCTTGAGGTGATAAATGCGGTTTGTGACTTACTGCGGGCCGCCATGGCTACTTGCCAATACCCTGACTGCAAATTCAAAGAGCTGAACCAGGAGGCCCCGTCCATGGACTCCAAGATGTCATGAATGATGGGCATTGGATAAGAGTGGGGTAAGGTTTTGGCGTTCACTCGCCTGTAGTCAACACAGAACCTGTAGGATCCATCAGGTTTGTCAACGAGGACCACAGGAGAGGACCAGGATGACTGAGATGGTTCAATAATGTCATCCTGTAACATCTTGGCCACATGCTCTTCAATTATTTTCTTTTTCAGAGGAGAGACTCTGTATGCCCTGGATCTCACAGGGAGATCATCTTGTAGGAAGATGGTGTGCTTCTCGAGATTGGTCTTCCCCAGAACCCCAGAGGTGACTGTCGGCCAGTGATTTATGAGTTGTTGGAGCAGCTCGGGAGAATCAGTGTCGAAGGCGGAAACTGGATCACAGGTATCAGCAGCAACAGTGGGAGGTAGCTCGCCGGGGCGCAAGGCGTAGTAAAGGTAAACAGGAGAAAGAAGAGCTGAAACTGATGCTTTCCTCCACCCCCTGGAAACATTGGCTGGATGGATGAATGAATGGTAGATATCTCCATGGCCTGTTTTGAATCCATAACAATTGTTGGCCAGATCGAGAATGGCACCGGACTTTGACAGGAAATCCAGATCCAGGACGAATGGAAAAACAAGATGGCTGTCTTCCATGACATGCACAGCCACAGGCCACTGCTTCTCGTGCCATCCCAGATCAAGTATTTTCTTGCCCAGAGCTTGGTGAATGGTTCCATCAGCCATCACAAAACGTTGTTTTTCCGCTGGTAGAAAGTTTTCCTCTGCTCTGGTAATTTGTTTCCACAGGTTTTGCTTCATAAGACTGAAGGTGCTGCCTGTGTCCACCACGGCTTCACATTTAACCCCTCTGATGGTAATGGGAACAATCAGAAGGTCCGCCCCTTCATTTCCTGAAGGTCTTTCCTGTACAACAGTGACACCTACTGTCCCTTTTTGGAATGATTTCCTGTCTGGATTTTTCTTTGCAGGTGTGTCTGTGCGGGCATGAACCCTTTTCTAGTAGTCCCGGGCCCCCATGCAGTCCTTTTCCACCATGACTCCCACCTTAACAAGTTGTGCCACAGTAGTGATAGTCCCTCTAAGACAACCAGCCACTTTTGGGTTAATGTTATTGAGAATACGTCGCACAATTTCTTCTTCTGCCATATCTCTCTTCCATTTCAAACACAAAGCTCTGTAACCATATGCAAAGTCTCTCAAACATTGATCTGGTTGTTGAACTGTGGTTCTTAATTTTTCTTCAACCTCATTCAGATAATCAGTGGGCAGAAAAGCAGCCATGAATGCCTTTCTGAATGATATCCAGTCGTGCACCTGAGCTTTTGCGGCCTTCCACCAGCTGAGAGCAGGTCCCTTCAAAACAGCAGACAGGGCCCCCAGCAGCTCCTGGTTGGACAGTGGTCGAAGGTCCAGGTAATTTTCACACTGTTCAATGAAACTGAGAACCTCAGAGGAATCACTAGAAGTACCAAAAGAAGGAAAATCTATCCTAACAGGCGGTTTTGGATAGTAAGGGGCTGCACCAGACTGACTGAAAAGGGAAGGTTGGGGCACGTTAGAGGGAAATGAGGGAGTAACATTTGCAGAATTTCCCATGGTTCTGGGTGGATGGGGTGTGCTAGTAGTTCTTAACTTCTTATATTGTTTTTTTCATTTTTCGTCCCTACGCAGCAAACAGTTAACCACATCCTTTTCTAGTTTTTCTAAACCAGCAGTGAAACTACGTTCAAGTGCGGCGAAACTATCATTAACATAATCCCTAAAAATGCTTTCTCTATTTAGCGAACTTGTGTGTGAATCTCTCATGTGGCCTTCTAACTTATCCAGTTGTTCTTTCAGAAGGGAGACCTCATGAGCTAAGTCTCCTGAGACTCCATGGGTGGTTTGTTCAGTCTCATGACCTGTTTCAATCGCTTCTGTTTCCCCATTAGCATCATGAACCCCAACAGTTTCCTTGTCATTCCCATCCCCATTAATAGGAACCCTTAAAACTAGATTTTGGTCACTTTCAGAATCGTCTTCGTCATCATCACCCAAATACAAAGTGTCCAGCATAGAGGTTAACTCACTAGCCGACATCTGTCTCCGCGTCACACACGGTCCTGCAGTAAAATCTGGGTCAAGAGAATAGTTTTCTAAATCCTCAGGTAAATTTGTTTCACTGTGTTCTGACTGTGAGGAATGTGACATTTTCCTCCTTTTAATATTCTTCAAAGAACAGAATTACATTGATTTAAATCAAAATTCCCCATACAGGCCACCATATGTAACGAGTTAAAATGGGCACACACAAACTCTTACAAACAATTGGGGTAATAATCAATGATTCACAATTTAATCAATGTAACTCAAATTCAAACAAAATAAGATGTCTCTTATTAGTCTTTTTTCATCGGTCCTCTTTGCTAAACTGAAATGTTCATGTGCTTCCTTAGTCCATTTGTCATCCAACCAAAAAAAAGGAAAAATGTCAAAAGCAAATCCAGGAAACAAAAAAAGGAAAGGTCTCACCAGAAAAGAAAAAACATCCTGCAGGTTCCAGGTTTCATCTTGTATCAAGAGGTCCTTTTGGGCTTTTGTTTTGGTGCTGAGGTCCCTTCACAGTCTCCCTCAGCATTTCTTCATTCCTTTGTTTGGCCACCTCCGTCACAGTCTCTCTCAGCATTTCAAATTTTTTCTCCTTCCTTCTCTCCGCCCCCTTTCTGACCTCACTTCCTTCAGAAAATCAGCCCTGTTGCACACATACATTCAAATACATACATACATACAACCATACCAAAGGCCTTTTCATTAATGTGGCAAAGATTTTCAAACCTTATGTGGAATAATTTTCTCCAACTGTCATTTCCACCAAACTACATTGTGTGGCAGTGCTAAAGGGAAGCCCACCAAAAATACCTTCTGAAAAGGGCAATGGTGCGACTAATTCCAGGGTGACAGGAGAACTTGGCGGTGTGGGCCCAGTGGATGGTCCGTGCTCGAACGGCAGATGGGACATACAGGTGAGAGAACCGATGAAGCAGGATGGTGAGAGTATGGGTGTTTCTTGGGAGGAGTCTTCATTGGGCTGGTGTATTCTGGAGATAGCATCAGGTTTTTGGCTCTTAGAGCCGGGTTAGTAGGAGATGTTAAGGTTGAATCTGGAGAAGAAGAGGGACCAGCGGAACTGTCGAGGATTCAATCTTTTGGCTGAGTGGAGATATGAAAGATTGGTTAAGACCTCTATAATCAATGCAAGGATGGAGGGAGCCATCTTTCTTGGCCATGAAGAAGAATCCAGCTCCGAGAGGGGAAGACGAAACACGGATGATTACGAAATCAAGGGACTCCTGAATATATTTCTCCATGGATTCTCTTTCCTTAACGGAAAGGTTCTAAAGGCGGCCTGAGGGCAAGGGAGCACCAGGTAACAGGTTGATAGCGCAGTCATATGGTCGGTGAGAAGGTAGGGAGAGCGCCAAGTCCTTGCTAAAAACCAGGCTGACGTCGTGGTAATCAGGAGGGACGTTAGAGAGATCCGAGCTTAACTCAGGAACGGGTTCAACCTTTGGTGGAACGGCGGACTTCAGACAAGTCTTTAAACAGTGAGGACTCCAGGAGTTGATACGACGGTGAAACCAATTGATGTGTGGATTATGTATGGATAACCAAGGATAACCGAGGGCTATGGGACTCTTGTTATTTGGGTAAATAAATAATTGGATCTGTTCATGATGATTACCTGAGACAATGAGTGTAACTGGCTGGGTTTAGTGGGTTATGGGAGTCATCTTGCTGCCGTCCAAAGCTGTGACTGAAATTGGACTGGGTAGTTCAATAACGGGAATGTTATTGAGTTTCAAGATCTGGGTGAATAAGATTCTGTTCTGAACCTGAATGAACTAGAGCTAAATGTTTCGAGGGGGTTTTGTTTCCATTAATCAGAAGTGGAGGAAATTCTGAAACTATGAGCTTTGTCTCTCCGTCAGGACCCCCACTTTCACTGACGGAGAGAATCTTTTGGGCGAACTGGACAGTGACCAATTAGATGTTGGGATGATCCACAGTACAAACAGCAGTTATTCTTTAATTCTTTGTCTCTTGTGGGCTGAGACGAGTCAAACCAATCTGCATGGGTTCTGGGGAGTCTTCCCTGGGAGTCGGACAGTGAAGGAGTTGGAGAAACTGAATTAGAATGTTTCCGTGCTGAAGAGGCTCTCAAACTAGATTGTTCTCTGGACCGGCGATCTATTTTTATGGCTAGGGCGATTAAATCGTTCAGGGAGTCAGGTTTGTCGCGGTTGCTAGTTCTTCCTTCATTTTTTCATTTAAGGCATAATAGAAAGCTCCTTTAAGAGTAGGATCGTTGCATTTGGACTCCTCAGCCAGAGTCAACCGCAAACTCAGCTTTGAAATGATCATTGTCGGATTAACTCTTGGATGGTGTTTTCGTGACGAGAAGTGAACCTTGTTGTGATACTGCGTTCTGGAGTTGAGCTGCTGAGTACGGGGACCAGATTGTTCTGTCATGTTGGTGGGTTTAAAGGACACAAAAGGCAGCCACAAAACCAGAGCGAGACGGTAGGTGAGTTTATGATAAAATATGTTTATTGCAAAGGATCCAGAATGTGAACAGTCTGATAATTGGCAGGAACGGGGACCAGGAACGAACAGGAGCACTGGAGCAGAGAGACGAGAGATTGATAATGGAAGTGTGGATGGGAACACAAAAATGGATTTGGCATGTACTCACAGGAAGATGAGGACACAGAACCTTGGGTGGTAGTTAGGATCCAGTCATGAGGAGGTTGTGGAGTATCAGAGTTCTGACTGTGTTTGTTGCAGGTGGAGCGGACAGACAGACCAGCGGCGGCAACGGTGCAGAGGCTGACAAGAAGATCCAGGAATAGAGGTAAGTGGTGTCCAAGGGAGCCTTCCGGATGGAACGGAGTCAGGAGGAGGAAACCCAGGAGGACGAGGAAGAATGGATCTAATCCTGACAGAGAAAACCAGGTGAGCAAAATATCCACAAGAAATGTGAGCCGTGAGATGAGAGAACTTCTCAGAGTTTAAGTTGGCCGTGTTCCCACGCTTGCAGCGAAGACAGTCTGGCGTCAGCTTGCAGCTTCTGTTCCTCTTTTAATGCTGAGCCTGATGAGGTCCCAACAAGCTGCACCTGCCACCAATCAGCCACGCCCCTGCAGGGAAGGTGAGGGAGAAACACACACACAACACAAAAACAACAGCCTACAACAGGATCCTAACAATATGTCTCTAACATGTCAGAGATGTACAGTAAGAGACATCTCATGTGCCAAACCATGAAAAGACGTGTACATAAGCAGAGCTGTTTTAATTTCTATTCTCTGAGCGACAGGAAGCCAGTGCAGAGAGCACTGGACTAATATGGTCGTATTTCCTGGTTCATGTCAGGACTCGAGCAGCAGCAGCGTTCTGGATGTACTGCAGCTGTCTAACAGCTCGTTTAGTGAGGCCAGTGAGCAGGCCGTTACAGTGGTCCAACCTGCTGGAGACAAATGCATGGATAAGTCTCTCTAAGTCTGGTTTCAACACTATTCCTCTGATCTTAGCAATGTTTTTGAGATGGTAAAAAGATGTTGATTTTATTGCTTTGATTTGGCTATTTAAGTTCAGGTCCGAGTCCATGATTACCGCTAGATTTCAAACCTGATTTTTTGATTGAAGACAGAGAGACTCAAGATGACTGATGACACTTTCTCTTCTTGTCTGTGGGCCAAAAACAATGATCTCAGTTTTTTCTGAGTTTAACTGGAGAAAGTTGTTTTGCATCCGCACACTGATCTGTTCAATACAGTGACAGAGTGTATCTATAGGCCCATGTTCACCTGCCTTCAGTGACACCTAGATCTGAGTGTCATCTGTGTAGTTATGGTAAGACACATTATTGCTGTTAATTAGCTGACCCAATGGAAGCATGTACAAGTTTAATAAAAGTCTGGCTAAACGCCCAGTTTGAAGTCTTTACAAACGCAAATACTTCAAGCTCAGTATTGCCCCACATATTTTATTGTTCATGCTCAGCTTGCCTCCATTGTGCAAATATTAATAAACCATAGTACACCCCCACATTTGGAAAGACAGATTATTACCAGAGATATGAGTCCTTTAGGATCATATTTATAGAAATGTTATTTGTTTTATAACCATCATTCACAAAATCATCCGTCAGTGTTGGTAAACTCTGATACCAGAGAGAGAAATCCAAACAAATTCCTTAATGATTGCTTGGAGGCTGTGCATTGCACAGGGAATGTTCGAGAGTGGAAATGAGCTCATTATGAAAAAACCAATACCAAGACGGATATAATCATTTGTGTCATGTCATTACTCAGAGCTGGTGCTAGTCACTTCACACTGAAATGCATTGTGGATTTTTACTCTCTTTTTTATATATAAAACATAGACATTTAGACACGTAGACATTTTTGCAGCCTGCCTTTAATGTCAGTTTAATTCGGTTTATTTATATAGCGATTCCCAACACAAGTCATGATACATAGATTGCAATAATCCTTCCGTCCATTATTCCAATCAGTTTAAAAGTTTTCTATTTAAGAAAACCCAGCAGACTGGATCTAGTCATTGACTGTCATGACTGTATTTTTAGATTTTGTACTTGAATTTATACTTGTATTTATGTATTTAAATTGGTGTTATTGTACTATTCAGCAATTTTGTGGTACACAGGTTTGTGCAATTACAATAAAGGGTACTCTGCTCTGTTTCAAATCTTATAGAACCAACTGCCTTTAAACCTAAACCTAATAGATAAATAATGGTAAATACTGTATACCTGGGGATATTTTGGAGATATAATCAGAAATGCTGCTGAATTGCCCTGGGTAACTTTGGAGGAATTGCAGCAATCTGCAGCTCAGTTGGCACTTTGGGAAGTGTTAGAGAGGGCAACCATTATCGATGAACTCCACAAATCAGATTTTTAGTGTAGAGTAGCAAGAAGAACGCATTTACAGAAAGAAAACCATAAAAGTTCAATTTGTAGTTTGCCACAAGCCATCTAAGGGACACAGCAAACACGAGGAAGAATGATAGCGCTGTGGAAAAATGAAAACAAGGTGGAACTATTTTGGCATACATGACTGACTTTTGCCCATTACCCGGAACATACCTTCCTCATAATGAATCATGGTGGTGGTAGCATCATGCTGTGGGGATGTTTTCTTCAGTATGGACAGGAAGCTGGTCAGACTTTTTGGTAAGATGTATGGAAATAAATACAGGACAATCCTGGGGGGAATCCTGCTAGAATGCACCTTACAACATGCCTTAAAGACCCCAAACATATAGCCTCTGTTACAAAGGAATTGTTCATGTGTTGGAATTGCCTTGTCAAAGGCCAGATGTAAATCCAACAGAAAACTGATATTCTCAGATGGTATTAAAAAAAAAAAAAAAAAAAAAACCTCTCTCTTAAAATAGGTAAACCTGGTAGAGTTCAAGTCATAAAGAGTTGCAAATATAGTAGCAGCAGAAGGAGACTATATCAAGAGAAATTGAGAAATTAAATGTAAAAAAGAAAAAAAAGAAAAAAGTGGCTGTAATTGGGTTTTTTAGGCAATAAATTTCGTATCAGTTTACCAAAGGATTTGTATAACCTGGCTTCCAAGCATTCTTATTGACTATATTAACTACAAATTGTGGAGTCATAATTTTATTTTTGACATAAAAAAATTGAATTAAATGCTTGTAAGCAACAAATTGTCTAATGCACTCTCTCTACACATAGTTAAAATCCCAGGTTTCTGCATGACAAACGCTGAAAGGGGAGTTTTTTTTCAGAGGCTGAGACAGCCAGAATGGCAAAGGCTATAGTTGGAAAGGAACAGTCTGTGTCCAGCCAGAGGATGTGATATTTTTATTGCCCAACGAGGCAGCACTGCAATGTGCTCTGCTCAAAGCCAGGATTGACCAGGCACCCATCAGCTTGCCTTCATCCCCACTGTGCCCCATCCCACCCCTTAATCTACCATTGCCCCTGGGCAAAGCACTTGATCCCAAGTTGCCTTCCGAGTTCCTTTCAAGCAAATGGGTGTATAAATGTGTTTGGAAGTGTGAATGGGTGAAGTGCTTTGAGTGGCCAGTATGAATAGAAGAGTTCTATTTAAATTCGACTGAATATTTATTACCCATACACAGATTGGTAACTTGCCTTGCCCTTCGAAACATAGACAAGTGACAGGGGGAAGCTGGAAATCGTACCTACAACTTTCCATTTGTAAGACAACTACTCTACCCACTAAGCCACAGTCAAGTGAATCAGTGCAATTCCTCTTGCAATCCAAAAGTTGAAAAAAAAAAAATTTGATTTGTATACGGCAAGTGTACGGCATGTATACAAATACAGAGTAAAATTCCAAACGAGCAGACCGTTGTACAACATTGAACACTGAACACAAACACTAAAATCCCAATGGAAAATTGTAAGTGCAGTATAACTAAAATAAGGTTTAGTCATCCTCTGGGGTCACTGTAAAAGACAATTTCATATAGCCAGTGTGCTTTTTTAAAAATTACATCCATTTAAAGAGTCTCTTGTTGAGTCCAAATCGGAAACACAGAAAAGAGGGTGTTTTTTATAAGTATCCTTACACTTATGAACAAACACTTTACAGAAAATCAGTAAGTTGTTTATTAGAAAATCATTGTTTTGTCTTCGTGAAAAACACAAAATGTCACAGTGTAATCTAAAGTGGGTATGTCTATGTTAATTAAATAGTCCAGTTCAAAACACCACAGGAAAGAAAAAGTTGTTACAAAAAGTACAATCATTTTCATCAATATTGAATTTTAGGTACATAAATTCTCTGCAAAGATAAACTTTACTATAGCTTTGAAAGGGATCTCTTTCACTTTCGGTGGTATGGGGCAATTTGAAAGTTGTAGGTTCAATTCCATCTTTCTCCAAATGTTGATGCCACATCAGCATATTAGTGCTGTCTTGTGTTGTTTTATGAATATGGGTGCTTTTGGATAACTGTGACTTTAGTAAAAAGCGTTTTGAGTGAAGTTGGAGAGGTTTACCAAGTCCTTTGTGGTTAGTTTTAATGATTCAACAATAGGAATTAGACTGGAAAGATATTCAGTGGACAGATGAGACACAAGTGGAATTTTTTGGTGCCACTCCAGGATCTGGACAACCTGCCTTTAACAATGGACGCATGAATTCTTCTCGGTACCAGAAGATCCTGAGTTAGAACATTCAGGTTTGGGTTTATAACCTAAAGAGAATTAGCTTTACAGTGTCCTATTCAAAGTCTGAGTGTGAATCTAAGCAGGATGCTGTAGCAGGAACTTAAAGGTACTAGTAATGCTGCAATTCATTGAAAGCGGCTCAATTAAAACAATTCTTAGAAGCAGGGTAAAATTCCTCCACATTGATGTAAAAGACTGGGTTATCGTTTATGCTTGATGGTAGTTGTTGGGTGGTTAAAAGTTGTCACATAGGTACAGGTTGGTCTGGAAAGCTTTTTCCTGTAATAAATGGAATACTCATTTGCATTGTATGTGTTCAGTATAGATGGGATGATTAGAGCTGAGGTAATCCTTGGCTAACAAAGGTGTTGGCGTTTTTCAGTATGAGGTTTCATTCTTCAGTGAAGCACAGCTTTATAGCTCAAATGTATTTCCTGTAGGGAGCTCTTGTTTCTATTTTTCTACAGTTCCACTTTTGTTTAACATTTTTTCACACTCTAATCTTATATTTAGATGGGTACAGAATCTCACATCTGCAGATGACTATTTTAGCACTCTCCCATTTTATCATAACTGCGGTTTCCGCCTTTTCTCGCCCTTTGATGAGCGTGATGCAGAAATGCTGTTGCCTTCAGGTCACACTTCCCTCTTTTTTTCTTGGTTTTCTCCTCCTAGCGGCCCGCACAAATGACTGCATCCGCGACAGCTTGTAAAGGCCTGTAATTGAGTGTGTCCACACACTGTGTTGCAGGCAGAGACAGCACAGTGAAAGACTTGATTGTGTCAGGCACAGTTGATGTGTACTCACACCGATCACACCCCTTTCACGCTCACCGAGCCTCGGCTTCAAAGAGCCATTTAGTTAAGAGTTGCCGCTGCATGGGGCGTGGTGTTAATGGTTGTGTTGCTTAACTTTGCCACTTTAGAGAAATGAGCCAAGAATGTTTCTTTTATGTCTCTCTGTATTAACTGGCGGTAATGTAATCTGTATCAAAGACAAGACAAATGACTGTTTTGGACACTGACAAGAATATTTTGAGGTAGCTTTTACTTAAGCAAACTCTCCATTTCGAGTCAATAAATGGAATATAGAAAAAAACAGCAACATTTCTTTTTTTAGCCGTGTTGGTAAGATTGCAATATCAGTCTTGTTCCACGTCCGCGGACTGAATGTTGGTTTCCTGCTGATTGTGCTGTGGTTGTCTATCAGCCTTACACATAGATTGATATGTCTGAGCCTAAATTTATTTCAGTCATAGAGTCAGCCTACTTGTGTAAACATTTATTCTTTCGGGAAGTTTTGTAGCTGCAGTCATTCATTGGAAATTTCATAACAATTGTCACCTTCCTGTGTTGGCCCAGAAGCAGCGGTGGCCACCTCTTTTCCTCCAGAGCTACTGCCCGGTAGCTTTGAGATGCATCCCTTCTCCAACATGCATGAATGAAATTAATATCTCAATACCAGGCTTTTGCAAAGCTAAAGGACTGCTAATCTACAACATTAGAGACATTTAACATATGACACATTAAAACATATAACATTCCAGCTATTATTAATCACATGTTCAAAGGCAGCTCAAAAGAGATGTGTTTTTAGCCTTGATTTAAAGGAATTCATTCTTTGAGCTGCTTTGCAGTCATCTGGAAGTTTGTTTCAGATAAGGGGAGCACATAAACTGGGAACTGCTTCTTCATTTTGGGTTTTAATTCTAGGGAGGATTAGTAGACTAGGGTTGGAAGACTTGAGTTGTCTGAAGGGTTGCTGTAGTGACAATACATCTTCAACATACTTTGGTGCTAAGCCATTCTCTGATTTATACACTAGTAAAAGTATTTTGAAGTCATTTCTGTGAGCTACAGGGAGGCAGTGTAAAGACCTTAGAACTGGGGTGATGTACTCTACTTTCCTGGTACTTGGAGGACGCGAGCAGCAGTGTTCTGGATCAGCTGCAGCTGTCTGACTTTTTAGGCAGACCTGTGAGGACGCTGTTGCAGTAATTAGTCCGACCAATGATAAATGTATGGATGAATTTTTCCAAGTTCTGTTACGACATCAGTCCTTTATTCCTAGAAATGTTCTTTAGGCGATAGAAGGCCTTGTTATTGCTTTTCTGTGACACTGGAGGTTCAGGTCTGAGTCCGTTACTACACCTAGATTCCAGGCCTGATCAGTAGTTTCTAGTTGTAATAACTGAGGCAAAGTGCTCACTGTTGATTGTTCCTCTTTAGGTTAAATAATGTATTCAGTTTTGTTTCTGTTCAGCTGGATAAATGTATGCCAGATCCATAAGTTGATTTCCTCTGTGCATTTGCTTGGCATTTGGATGAGTTCAAAATCACCTGGAGACATTACAATGTAAAGTTGAGTATCAGCTGCCTTGTTATGGTAACTAATCTTATTAGTTGTTATAATGTGAGTTATGTAGATATTAAATAGAAGGGCCCCCAATTTACATTTGATTATAAAAGGGCATGTTTAAACACTTCACAATTATCAATGAAGACATATTTTTTTTTTTTACGTTTCAAGAGTCAAACCATTCTTGTAATGCTGATCATCATGTTTCCACTGGTATTTTGACAATTTGACTTTGGTGACTAGCTCAGAATCTTTAAATTTGAAAGGCCTCTTTGCTAAGTCCATTACTAGAAAACTATCATTTTGCAACTACTGAAAGCATCCCTGCTTCAGTTAACCTCAATAGAAATTCTAAATTCCCTCATCAACCCTGCAGAGTCCTGGTAATGAGCGAGGTATTTAATTCAAATATGTTGGCATAAAAATTGCAGGATGGGAGCACTCCAGGACTGAACTTAACCCTAAATTCCACTACATGACGTCTGCTCAGCTCCACTCCACTCCGCCATGTACTTCGCAGTGATTCACTGCTGTTGTTAATTTTTTACTGCATACGCCACACCTCCGTTCAGCTCCGCTCTGGAGAAACCAAGAGGTGCTCAAAGACAACATGCGCAGAAATACGAAAGTCCGATCAAAACTATTTATACTTGAAAGACGAACAGAAAACAAAAGCTTCATCTACTTCTCTTTATTAATATTATTTTTCACGATATCTCCACTAACAGAATGAGCATGTCTTCATCCATGTTGTCCTCCTGGTTTTCTGTCATATACGAAGCGAACTACCTCACCCACTACTGCAGGAAATGACAACATTTTAGAATTAAATAAGTTTAAATAAGTTTTAATTTATTATGTGTGTAATTTATGTATAAACAAATAATTATTTTAGATAACATATATGTATAAATTTAAGTGAGATTATATTAATATAGCTATGCATACAAAGAAAAATCAAGTCTGTCTTCACTAATTTATTTTGAAAAACCAGATGTTCTCCATGTTCGGTATCCTGCTGTGCTTTGTTATTTATGAAAATGGACTGCGAAATTGCTCTGGCGTTCGGCAAAATCCTATTCAATCCTATTTTGGGCGGAGAGCGAAATGGCAGCCGGCGCCTATCTGTAGTGGAAATGCTCTTTTCACTACAATAGGTTCGGTTTTGCGGCGGCGTGCATGGCGGAGCGGAGTGCATGTAGTGGAATATAGGGGTTAGGCGTGCCTGCTGTAATCTTAAACACTCTCCACAGATTTTCGGTATGATTCAATTCATGACCCTGATTGGACCACTCCAAAATATGTATATTTCTACCAGTCAGAAAAAAACATGTTGGCAAATTTTATAGATATTGAGGATGACTGTTTCGTTTTTGGACTAAAAATGAGGCAAACTGGTTCAGTCTTGAGCTGTGCAGATGCTTCACACATGATCTTTCACTTACTATGCAGAATACATCGAGCATACCCTAACAATTAAGACGGTCTATTTACGCTACAGAGCAGCTGGAGCTTTTCTGAAATAAATTACACACAGGTGGATAGTATTTTATTTAATGTCAACCAGTCCTTTTATTTTGGGATATCAGAGTGAAAGGGGAGTTTGAATACAGAAGCACGGCACATTTCAGATTTTTATTTGTAAAACAATGTCATGTGTTACTTTATTACTTAAATTCACAAAGTGCATTAAAGTTTGCATTTGTTAGGGCACTGAAGCCAAAAAAGCTCAAGGCAGTGTGTTCTGTGGCTCAACGGTTACCCAGATTACAGTCGAGATGAGCGAAGATAAAGTGGCATAAGAAGTGAAGATATACGCCTGCTTCCTCTGCGTGTGGTTTACTTATGGTTTACTGTAGACAGAGATGAATAATTCTTTACTCTTTTGACAAAGGAAATGATTGCCTGCTTTGTGCTTGGTCCAGTGCGTTAAAGAGTGATTAGCTCCACTGAAGTGCCATCCACAGCCAAACTTCCCTCCGTGTGAACCTCTCTGTGGATCCAATAGTAATCTAATCCTCTTGAGTTTCACCACAGACTAAGAACAATATTTTTTAGTCATAACCCATTGCATTTGAAAATATTTTCTTTGTTTCTTCTTTAGAAAGCTTGAAAATATCAGATATGCTGTTGAAAAAGTATTTAGTCAGCCACCAATTGTGCAAGTTCTCCTACTTAAAAAGATTAGAAAGGCCTGCAATTTTCATAATTAAAAAAACCCCTGAACAAATCACATGGTCTGATTTTTAAAGAATTTATTTGCAAATTATAATAGAAATTAAGTATCTGGTTACCTAAAAACGAGCAAGATTTCTAGCTCTCACAGACTTGTAACTTAATCATCAACTTATCGTGTATTGAGGAGACAAAATGTTGAGATGCATCCAAAGAACACCTTACCTGCTGTGAAGCATAGGAATGGAAACATCATGCTTTTGGGCTGTCTTTCTGCAAAGGGTCCAGGGCGAGTGATCCGTTTATAGGAAAGAATTAATAGGGCCATGTATTCTGACATTTGAAACGTGCCTGGGTCCTTCAACATGGCAATTATCCCAAACAAACCACCTGAGTAAAAAAGGAGTGGCATATTGTCTTATTTTCCACCATAATATGTAAATAAATTCTTTAACAATCAGACCATGTGATTTCTGGATTTTTTTTCTCATTTTGTCTCTCATAGTTGAGGTATACCTATGATCAAAATGACAGGCCTCTCATCTTTGTAAGTGGGAGAACTTGCAAGATTGGGGCCTGACTAAATCCTTTTTTGCCCCACCTTATATCTTGACTGTGGAACTACACGATTGTATAGTCAGACTGTTGCCTTACTTCAAAATATCAGATCTAAAATGTACCTTTTTCCGTGCTTAATATGGTTTTTTAAACAGACTCATTGAGTGTTTACTGAAGCTATACAATATTTTTAGTGCAAATCATCGAACTATCAGTATGTTCAATATTTAAGTGAATCGAATTACAAACGACGGCTTGACAGCTTTAAGAACTCTGTTATCATTCCAGTACCCAAATCCAACAAAAGATCCTGCCTCAACAACTACATACCAATAGCTCTCACTTCCATTGTAATGAAATCATCTGAACACATCATACTCACCTTAAAAAACTAACATCCCTCTTCATGGACAGCTGTTTCTTTACCGGACAGATCTGCAACACCTCGAATCCCCCACACACATATATACACACCCATATATTCTTAATTGTTTTCAGCTTTGCTTTTAACCTGGTCAACCTCTTCAATAGACTCATGGACATGGACATTGGTACCAATCTCTCCCACTGGATACTTAACTTTTTGTCACAAATGACACAGAGAGTCAGGATGGTTAGCCTCGTGTCCCAACCTCTCACCATCAGTAGAGGTGCCCCTCAGGTATGTGTTCTTTCCCCTTGGCTTTTCTCCATCTACAAAACTACCCTCACATCCACCCACAGCTCAATCTCCTTCCTGAAATATGCAGATGACATTACAATAATTGGACTCATTGCCAACAATAATAAACAATATTACCTCAAACAGGTCACCCAAGCAGAAACCATAGCCTGTATGTAGTGTGAAACACCCTGTTAACTGGTTATAGTTATCTATTACAGTTACTCAGAACTGTCATGAAGTGTCATTAAAAGACGAAAATAGATTCGAAAGATGCAGCTTGACAGCAGGAAAAATATTTTAAGGTGTTTCCGACCCATTCTATAAAGAAAGAACTGATAGCAGAAGACAATGTAACATGGTAAGTAAACGTCGTTTTCAGATCAAAATGTACTGTCTCTTCTGTGGTGTCGCATTGGATAACTCGCCAAAATGAATTAACCATACATTTACTTTATCAGGTTATTAGAATTTGCAGGCTAAAAGGGTAAAGATAGCTTAGCACCAGATCACTGCACTAGGCTGAATCATGTGATCACAATGTTAAAATAAATAAAAAAACAATTACTGTTTTTCTCGTTTTTTCTCGTTTTCCAACACCGGTGACTGAGCTGTGTGACTTGAAATCCGTGTCAACAAGCATTACCGACCGTGTCCATCGCATTTAAGCGTCCGATGAAACAAAACTTCCATTGTTGTGTTGCTGTGGTCTATTTGTAGCGCTTTTTTTATGTGTTATGTTGTGGTTTATTTGCAGCACATTTTTTATGTGTTGTGGTCTATTTGCAGTGTTTTTTTTATTTGTTGTGTTGTGGTTTATTTGCAGCGCATTTTTTTATGTGCTGTGTCGTTTTTTAAATTGTTTGTGTTTGTCTTTTTGCATGTGTTTTCTTAAGTAGAGGTAGAGGAGAAATAAATCTATTATCAGTCCAAGAAGCATGATGTTGTCCAGTTCTAGGTGTTAGCTGGGTTCCAATTCCCCTGACCAGGCTGGGACTGGTCCAACCAGTCCCAGCCTGGGACTGGTTCCCAGGCTGGTCAGCGGCGAGCATGAACTGATGAAGCCTCTTGGATAAGAGGTGAAACGTCTTCCAAGACAAATTACCAAGTCCAGTTGCGTTTGATTGAAATTTCCTTGAGATAACCTAGAGAGAGTGCTTTGTCTTGCCCTCTATTTATTTTCTGTTTTTTCTTCCTCAAAAGTTACTAGTTTAATTTTGTAAATTAAATTAGAAAAAAAAACAATAACAATGAAAAAAAAAGAAAAAAGAAAAAAAAGAAGGCAATAGATCAGCAGAGATCAAGAGAGGCTGGTCGTCCTTTAGCAGCAGGAATCGCCTTGCTGTTGTTGCGGCAACTCCCCATTCATGACATTCTTTACTCATCTGTTTATTGATGGTTCTGCAACAGATTTTTTTTAACCCTATCTTGTGCTTATTCAGGTCACATTCACTATAATCCTCCTCACAGAAGTGTGCACTACAAATTACAGAGTTGTACAACATGCTGTTGCAGTTTCTAATTCTGCCTTTTCATCTGAACAAATTTCAACCAAGCACAGAAAGCTGTGTGGTAAATTGATGGCCACCATTAGTTTGAACAACACCCACATACACAAATATTTACCATATTTAAACTTGCTGATTCATGTTTTTTTGCCTCAGCAATTAATTAGAGCTGTTGCGTTTATTCTCCTACATCTACATCTCTTGCCACGTGACTCCAGGACCACAGATTTTTTGGGGAGCTGAGCTTTTCCCTTTTATTTAGTACTTTATAACACTTGCTAGTTATTTGGAAACATGTGGGATGTTATACTGAAGTATACTGTATAACTTCAGAAAAGGTTTCTCTATCATTTAAAAGAACATTAAAAATGCCCTTTAAAAATAGCGGTTCCAGGTTAAGCTAGCAGTTTCCTAATATTTAACTTTTTTGTCTATTATCATCAACTACAAAAGAGTAAGGAGTCATTATTTCTTTTAAAAAAAGTTGTGTTTTTCTAACTTACCATTTCAAGAAGATTTGAAAAGTCCCTGTGAACATTTCTTTCTAAAACAATGTTTTTCAACCATGTTCTAATGGTAGATTGCCCTGCATGTTTTAGATGTTTCCCTGCTGCAGTGCACCTGATTTTGATTGATGACTGATTGATTAACAGCTCCGGCTGAACTGCAATCACGGCATTGCAGTAATGGCAGGACATTCATCCCAAATAGATCTAGTCATGTTGTGGAATCAATATCTAGCCATACCTATCCAGGAAACTCAGTAGTTCTAGTGTTAAGACATCAGTATCCTCCTTAAGCATGTTTTTTATTCCTCACTGGAAGTGCAACACACTTTTGGCACTATCCCAGTCACAGCTGTTACAAAGCTATTCTCTGGTTGTTCTGATGTCTGAATTACTCAGTCCTCTCATTCTTTTTTAATCATTTTCTCTCAGAGTACCACAAGATTCCAGCCAGACTGGAGGAAGCCAGGTAAACAAAGACACGGAGGGAACCATGGAGTCCATATTATCAGAGCAGTCTGCCACAGTGGACGAGTTGGTGGAGGCGTGCATACAAGCCTTCGGTGTGTCATTCGCCTCATCAAAACAAAAAATGATTTAATATTGAATGAAATATAATTTCTGTATTTATTTTCACTCTGACTAAACCTGCTTTGTTTTTAAAGATGAGAAAGGCGTTTTGAAGGATGCTTCTTTGGTCCGCATGTTCCTTATGATGCATCCCTGGTACATCCCTTCCACTGACATGGCTAGGAAGCTTGTGCTGAAGTATCCTTTGACATCTGCATACATATATAGTGAAAAAAAAAACCTTTTTAAAACATTATTATTATTATTATTATTATTATTATTATTATTATTGTAAAAAAGTGAAAAAGCAAATTTCATTTTAGGATTGGAACATTCATTAGATTACTATCCTTTGTCTTTTTCTTTCTTTCTTTCTTTTCTTTCTTTCTTTCTTTCTTTCTTTCTTTCTTTCTTTCTTTCTTTCTTTCTTTCTTTCTTTCTTTAAATATGTATTTAACCCAAAGTAGATGCTGCAGCTAAGGTGTAGATGTAAAGATATTTACACCTTAACTTAACTTAACAAGATCCAAAGAGGAAAGCTGCACCGAGGAACGTCGAACAAGAATATGCCACCTTGTCAAGTAATGATGTCACGTCTCTGTCTGATAATGTGATCTTAGTATCTTTTTTTGTCTCAGATCTTTCACTCTGTCATTGTTTATTATCTCTTCTCACTCTAGCTTCTTAATTAGCTTTTCTCATTTCATTTAGCCTCACATTGTGTGGCAACATTCACACCCGTATAACTTTTACACTTTTTGTCACATTACAAGTACAAACATTAGTACATTGCAGAGGGATTTTATGAAAGATAATGTTATGACTGACGATGAAGGTCACAGGAATAGGGGACACTGTACAGGAAAACGGAGCTGAAAGGTACTGCAGAGAGAGAAGTCCAGAGGTGAGACCAGTGCCTGGATCAGGTTTAATTGTTTGAAGATACTCAGGTAAGGCGTACTTGGTAGATCAAGGATGGCATGCAAGGGAGGAATAGCTAGGAGCCCTTAATTTCCGCAGGAGGCTTCCTGCTGAAATCCAGGAGCTGGCAAGACGGTGTAACCGAGAGCAAGGACCAGACACGGCGGGCAGGCAGCCAGAGAATGGAGATGGAGCACGGGCCAGAGGAGAACTAGGAATTTGAAGGCAGCCAGACATGGAATGTGTAGGAAGGCTTACTGGGAAGCTGCAGAACTGATCATGAGTAGGTTGTAGCAAGGGAAACCTTGGAAGGAGTGCAAGAATTAACAGGGTTGCCACTGGACAAGACAACCAGGAAGACTCAAGAGAATCTGCACACGAAAAGGTTTTAGAAAACTCAAACAGGACTTGAGGTTTTATCCAGGTGTTGCAACACTAAGGTACTGAAGTTCTGACAGCAAGCTCCTTATATCCATAGCTTGTGATGAGACTCAGTAAGCTGCACCTGGGTAGGTGCAGCAAGGTAGCTCCGTCCCCAACTTGATTGACAGGTCCTCAGGGCAGCCACAACCTCTTGTAGATCTCTCAAGAAACATAGAGAATACTTGCAGGAAACAAACATACATACACACACAAAATCCCCAAAGAAACCCACACACCGCCACCTGGTGTTCAAAACATCCAGGCCAAAAATGACCCAACCAGGGTGGGCGGAGGGTGGCCTGGGAAGGATGGCCAGACTCTAAAAAGAAAACACAAAGACAGACCGGAGGCCCACAACAGAGGAACAGGAACCCTGGCGGCTATCGACAGAGGAACAGGAACCTTGGCAACCATCAGCGGAGAAGCAGGAAACTTGGCAGCCATCAACGGACAACCATTTGGTCAAGCAGGCATCGGCAAAGAACCATGTTGTCAGACAGCCGTCGTGGGAGAACCGTGAGGGTGTCAAGTGGCCAGCAGCATGAAACCTTGTAAGTATCAGTGTGCCGATGATGAAGGCGAAGCTCTGATGCGTCAGGCCGCCTGCAACGAAGAGGAAACTTGGAGGCATTGGGCAGTTGGTGACGAAGGCGAAGCTTAAAGGCATGGAAGGTCTTTGGAGGTTTCCAGCCGAGTTACCTTCTCGAAGGCCGACAATCCAACGTCCAACTCAGGAACCCGCAACAAGGCGCTGAAGACTAACAATGAGGCTCTAGCATGGGAACCCCAAGTGACTGGGGGCCACACGAGGAGACTCTTCCTCTCTAGGCACACGAAGAGACTCTGACTGAATGAGCTGCACCTGAGCAGCTGCAGTGAGTTAGCTCCACCCCCGACTTGATTGACAAGTCCTGACCTCAGCCAGGACCTCTGGTGGAACTCTACAGAAATAGGGAGGTTATGTGCAGGACACAAACACACAGAAAGAAAAAAACAGACAAACACCCCACACACGTGCTGGGGTATGCACACAAACTGTAAACCATACTTGTAAAATGAGACGGAAGGCCTTGCGTGGGATGACCTCACTTTAAAGTATGATTCCATGCAAGCCATGGGATTTTTTTTAACAATATTTAAAATGTTCCCAGAAAATTAATCTTCATAAAAAGAAAAAAAGGGATAAACTAATATATTGCCTACACTTAGTCTTAACAATTTAGGGGTAAAGGAGGCTAAATGACAGAGCGCTCCACACTTTTAAGATTCTTATTTGTAAATGCAACGTTTTTTCATGCTTCACTACTTGATCAGTCCTTGCCGTTTGTGTTCATCTATCACACAAGCAAATGACAGTTTTAGACTGACTTTTGTAGTTGTAATGTGAAAAAAGGGCGTGAATACTTTTGCAATGCTCTGGATGTTCTTATTTGATCTGGTGGAAAAAGTATCAATCCCAAAAGATAGATTTATGAATAATTTCAAACTACACACACTGATGAAAACAAGACTATTTTCAGCCTCATCTGTCTGCTGTTCTTCCCGCTGCCTTTTCTTCCAGGTACTGGATTTCTGAGTTTCCTGCAGAGTTCAATCTGAACCCCGAGCTGGAGGAGCAGATCAAAGACCTTAAAGACCTCCTGACCAATGAAGGCAACGAGAGGCAGAGTCAGCTCATCGACCTGGACAGTGTGTAAGTGAACAGGCTGCTTAACACTGTGTGTTGCTGACAGTGTGAAAGTGAGAGTCTTCCTCCACAGATTACACCATTCTGTTTTATGGTGTGTTGATTGACATTGTTGAGCTGTGAAGGGTAGGTGACTTGTCATTTCTGTAAAAAGACTAAAGTAAAAAAAAACATTTTAACCTTCCTTTACCTTTTAAATAAAAACTATAGCAAATTTTTGTTATTGGGGTTAAGAAAAACTTCTTG
>JAPXFQ010002899.1:0-193733 GCA_028564705.1 Apricaphanius iberus
ATGTTATATGTATGTTCGGATGGCCTAGTGGTTAAGGAAGAGGGTTTGCATCTCAGAGGTACTGGGTTCAAATCCTGGAGCGAGCAGTAAATAATTTTTCTTTGCTGAAAGCTGAACTGGGAGACGAGACAACAGATCATATGGCCTCCTTGTCTGTCTTTCTTTTTCAGTCTGTCTCAGTCCCCCTGTCTGTCTCTACCGTTTCATCTGCATTCCTTTCTTTACATCTCTCTCTGTGTTTCTGTCTATGATTCAGCATGTGTGGCTTCCAGAACAACTCCATATCCCATAATGCTTCAGAACCCACATTCATTTCTATGTATGTTCCTGCCAGGCATAGTGAAACTGACCATTAGATCAGACTAATCTCTGTGTCTGTCTATGAATCATGTGTTGCACCTGTGATAAGAGGTCACCAAAGGTCAACCCTCAGTATATACATTGAAGCCCTGTTAAAGCCCACTCACACACAGTTAATGCTGTGTTCTATAGAGAGAGATACTACAAAAGGGTCCATGTGTCAGTCCATCTGTCTTTGTCCTTCTGACCATGTCTGTCTGTCTTACTCAGTCTGTCTCAGTCCCCCTGTCTGCCTATACCATTTCATCTGTGAATAACATAGAGAGTTGTGCTTTGAAATAATTGAACACAAAGGATAAAATTCGCTAACACTCCAATAATTTTACTGATAGCTGCTATAGGTTTCGAATGGGAAAGGTTCGTTCGCAGCTGTTTAACACTCTGAACATGGAGAGGAGACAACAGATCATATGGCCTAAAACTCAATGTTATATGCATGTCTGTGATGGCATAGTGGTTAAGGAAGAGGGTTTGCATCCCAGAGGAACTGGGTTCAAATCCAGGAGCGAGCAGCAAATAATTTTTCTTTGCTGAAAGCTGAACTGGGAGACGAGACAACAGATCATATGGCCTAAAACTCAATGCTGTATAACTGATGTTGTAGTGTAACTGTGAAGGAACAGGAATACAATGTAAGAGGTAGTGGGTTCGAATCCCAGGGGGAGCAACATTTTTTTTTTCTTGTTTGAAAGCTGGAACCAAAATCCCTATGTTATACACAGTACTACATTGCACTTGTATGCATTTTAGTTGATTTCAGCTTTTTCAGTATATTTTCATACTAATCATATTAATACTAATGCCAACATCTTAGCTAGCATTAGCATGCTAGTTAGCATTACCATGCTAGCTGTTGCTAGCATTTTAGCTAATTTTAGCTTTTTGACTATATTTTTGTACTGAATGGGATTATAGTAATGCCAACATGGTAGCTAGCATTAGCATGCTAGTTAGCATTAGCATGCTAGCTGTTGTTAGCATTTTAGCTAATTTTAGCTTTTTGACTATATTTTGGTACTGAATGGGTTTATAGTAATGCCAACATGTTAGCTAACATTAGCATTAGCATGCTAGCTGTTGTTTAGCACTTTTTAGCATAATTTAGCTTTTTGCACTTTTTTTGTACTGAATGGGTTTATAGTAATGCCAACATGTTAGCTAGCATTAGCATGATAGTTAGCATTAGCATGCTAGCTGTTGTTAGCATTTTAGCTAATTTTAGCTTTTTGACTATATTTTTTTACTGAATGGGTTTATAGTATTGCCAACATGTTAGCTAGAATTAGCATGCTAGTTAGCATTAGCATGAACACCGTGGCACGTCCCTTCTCTAAAATTTCCTGAAATTTTCATAGTTTAGGGAAGGCCAAAAAAATGGCAAAATTTGGCAAACATGGAGGCAGTGCAAATCCATTGCAAAGCAATGTATTGCACTGCCTCCATGCAATTGCATGGGCAGTCCCTTATTACTATTCACTTCTAAACGGACTCTTTATTCTTTCACCGTTATTGCGGGTCGTACCGTAGCGTGCACCCCCACAATATATACATCAAAACGACCGGCTCGATCGTGTGAGGTGTGCTATTACTTTTATTGGCGATTGGAGTTACCATGGCGACGTAATTAGCGAAGAACCACCCCCAAAAACACCCAATGGAAATGAATGGAAAAACGGCCCAAAATCATGAAAAATCCACTATTTTTGAAGATTTACTGTGTAGCCATACAATAACTTAGCAACACCATTCGAAATCCAGATTGTAGCCACGTCCGTGCTGTGTTCAGCATTGAAGACCGCATGTCGATATCTGTTACGGTTTTGTCACAATTTGACTTTGTTCGACCCAAAGTTTGCCCCAAATCGACATTTTTAGAGTGGAGCAGCTCGTTAAGCAGAGTGTGGAGTGATGAACTTTTGGAAGGTCCTCATAAAAATTTAACTCGACGTCACGGTCACATATTTCGCACTAGTGACATGATTTTCGGTCATGAAATAGAGCCACCCTTTGTGATTCTCAGGATAGTTTCAAAATTATCCTATCTCGCACGGTTTTCTCTCAGCGAGCTCTAGATCGCTCAAAGTGGAACCCAGTTTGAGGACTTTGCTCCTATACGTTATCATTGTGACTCCTCATGAGTTTCTCCAACAGACAGATGATCTTAGTCGTCTTTCACTCGTTACCTCTCGGACTGGGAACAAGGTAGAGACTTTTGCTTTGGCACGAACGAAGAAAAATGATAAATCTCGCTCACACTTCAAGAATTTTTCCGATACCTTGTACGGTTATCGAATGGGAACGATTTGTTCGGAGCACTTTTTGAGAAAAAAGTTGAAATCTAAGCTGTTAATTATCGAAACTGTTTGCACCTGCTGTAGTTTTCACTCACACTTGTTGCTGGGGAAACGGAGCACCTTTTATCAGAGGTCACTAAAGTTCATCCCATAGTCTATACACATTGAAGGCCTGTTAAAGCCCACTCACACACAGTTAATGCTGTGTAGTTCTATAGAAAGAGATACTACAAAAGGGTCCATGTGTCAGTCCATCTGTCTTTGTCTTTCTGACCATGTCTCTCTGTCTTACTCAGTCTGTCTCAGTCCTCCTGTCTGTCTCTACCCTTTCATCTGCATTCCTTTCTTTGCATCTCTCTCTGCGTGTCTGTCTATGAATCAGCATTTGTGGCTTCCAGAACAACTCCATATCCCATAATGCTTCAGAACCCACATTCATTTCTATGTATGTTCCTGCCAGGCATTTTGAAACTGACCATTAGATCAGACTAATCTCTGTGTCTGTCTATGAATCAGCTGTGTGGCACCTGTGATAAGAGGTCACCAAAGGTCAACCCTCTTTATATACTTTGAAGGCCTATTAAATGTGTCATGTCCATCTGTCTTTGTCTCTCTGACAGTGTCTCTGTCTTTGTCCTTGTCTGTCTTTCTTTTTCAGTCTGTCTCAGTACCCCTGTCTGTCTCTACCCTTTCATCTGCATTCCTTTCTTTGCATCTCTCTCTGTGTGTCTGTCTCTGAATCAGCACGTGTGGCATCCAGAACAACTAACTCCATATCCCATAATGCTTCAGAACCCACATTCATTTCTATGTATGTTCCTGCCAGGCCTATTGAAACTGACCATTAGATCAGACTAATCTCTGTGTCTGTCTATGAATCAGCATGTGTGGCACCTGTGATAAGAGGTCACCAAAGGTCAACCCTCAGTATATACATTGAAGGCCTGTTAAAGCCCACTCATACACAGTTGATGCTGTGTAGTTCTATAGAGAGAGATACTACAAAAGGGTCCATGTGTCAGTCCATCTGTCTTTGTCTTTCTGACCATGTCTGTCTGTCTTACTCAGTCTGTCTCAGTCCTCCTGTCTGTCTCTACCCCTACATCTGCATTCCTTTCTTTGCATCTCTCTCTGTGTGTCTGTCTATGAATCAGCATGTGTGGCATCCAGAACAACTAACTCCATATCCCATAATGCTTCAGAACCCACATTCATTTCTATGTATGTTCCTGCCAGGCATATTGAAACTGACCATTAGATCAGACTAATCTCTGTGTTTGTCTATGATTCAGCATGTGTGGCACCTGTGATAAGAGGTCACCAAAGGTCAACCCTCAGTATATACATTGAAGGCTTATTAAATGTGTCATGTCCATCTGTCTTTGTCTCTCTGACAGAGTCTCTGTCTTTGTCCTTGTCTGTCTTTCTTTTTCAGTCTGTCTCAGTCCCCCTGTCTGTCTCTACCCTTTCATCTGCATTCCTTTCTTTGCATCTCTCTCTGTGTGTCTGTCTATGAATCAGCATGTGTGGCTTCCAGAACAACCCCATATCCCATAATGCTTCAGAACCCACATTCATTTCTATGTATGTTCCTGTCAGGCATTTTGAAACTGACCATTATATCAGCCTAAGGAAAGTCTTCACACCCTTTACATAATATACAGGTACTAAGGAGCAGCATGCCAGGCCTTGTATGTATTTTAGTTGATTTCAGCTTTTTCAGTATATTTTCATACTAATCCTATTAATTGTAATGCCAACAGGTTAGCTAGCATTAGCATGCTAGTTAGCATTAGCATGCTAGCTGTTGTTAGCATTTTAGCTAATTTTAGCTTTTTGACTATATTTTTGTACTGAATGGGATTATAGTAATGCCAACATGTTAGCTAGCATTAGCATGCTAGTTAGCATTAGGCAAGCTTAGCTGTTGTTAGCATTTCAGCTTAATTTTAGCTTTTTGACTATATTTTGGTACTGATATGGGTTTATAGTATTGCAACATGTTAGCTAGCAATTAGCATGCTAGTAGCATTAGGCATGCTAGTGCGGGGTTGGGTTTTTTTTTTCTAAAGGGATTTTTTAGCTAATTTAGGTTTCAACTATATTTGGTACTGAATGGGTTTATAGTAATGCCAACATGTTAGCTAGCATTAGCATGCTAGTTAGCATTATCATGCTAGCTGTTGTTAGCATTTTAGCTCATTTTAGCTTTTTGACTATATTTTTGTACTGAATGGGATTTTAGTAATGCCAACATGTTGCTAGCATTAGCATGATAGTTAGCATTAGCATGCTAGCTGTTGTTAGCATTTTAGCTAATTTTAGCTTTTTGACTATATTTTTTTACTGAATGGGTTTATAGTATTGCCAACATGTTAGCTAGCATTAGCATGCTAGTTAGCATTAGCATGCTAGCTGTTCGGTGTGCATATCGCTTCCCCGTCAGCACGCTCGTCCTTTTAGCTTTTGGACTATACTCTGTCCCCGCCGTACTGAATGCAGGTTTATAGTAATGCCAACATGTTAGTAAGCATTAGCATGACCAACACACGGGCCGTCCTTCTCTTAATTTCCTTCATGCGCGCTCACGATACGAATAGTCTATCCCCCCCTCCCATTTATTAAGTCTTACTCCTCGCCACCGTTAATGCGGGTCGTACCGTAGCGTGCACCCCCACAATATATACATCAAAACGACCGGCTCGATCGCGACATCCGGGCTATTACTTTTATAAGCGATTGGAGTTACCATGGCGACGTAATAAGCAAAAAACCACGCCAAAAAATGCCCAAAATCCCCATAGGAAATGAATGGAAAAACGGCCAAAAATCATGAAAATCCACTATTTTTGAAGATTTACTGTGTAGCCATACAATAACCTAAAAAATCCATTAAAAATTCAGATTATAGCCACGTCCGTGCTATGTTCAGCATTGAAGACCGCATGTCGATAGCTGTTACGGTTTTGTCGCAATCTGACTTTGTTCGACCCAAAGTTTTCCCAAATGATGATTTTTAGAGTGGAGCAGCTCGTTAAGCAGAGTGTGGAGTGATGAACTTTTGGAAGGTCCTCATCAAAATTTAACTCGACGTCACGGCCACATATTTCGCACTAGTGACATGATTTTCGGTCATGAAATAGAGCCGCCCTTTGTGATTCTCAGGATCATTTCAAAATTTCCCTATGTCGCACGGTGTTCTCTCAGCGAGCTCTAGATCGCTCAAAGTGGAACCCAGTTTTAGGGCTTTTCGCCTATACTTTATCATTGTGGCTGGTCAGGATTATCTCAGCCAGAGAGATGTTCTTAGTCATTTTTCTCTCGCTCCCTCTCGGACTGTGAATAAGGTAGAGACTTCTGCTTTGGCATGAACAAAGAGAAATGATATATCTCGCTCACACTTCAAGAATTTTTCCGATACCTTGTACGGTTTTTGAATGGGAACGATTTGTTCGGCGCACTTTTGAATGAAAAAGTCTAAATCTAAGCTGTTAATCATTCTAAAGTGTCTGCAGCTGCTGCAGTTTTCACTCACACTTGTTGCTGGGGAAACGGAGCACCTTTGATCAGAGTTCACTAAAGTTCATTCCACAGTATATACACATTGAAGGCCTATTAACCCCCACTTAAACACAGGTTATGCTATGCAGTACTATAGAGAGAAGTACTACAAACCAAAAAATCTAAAATATGTCCATGTGTCAGTCCATCTGTCTTTGTCTTGTTCTTGACCCAATGTCTGTGTCTTTCTCAGTCCCCCTGTATTGCCTGTACATTTCATGTCTGTGAATAAAGATAGAGAGTTGTGCATTTGAATTAACTCAAGCACAAAGGATAAAATAAAGCTAAACTCAATAATTTTCCTTTTCTTTTGAATAGTTTTCGAAATGGGAAAAACACGTTCGAGCTGTTTAACACTCTGAACATGGAGAGGAGACAACAGATCATATGGCCTAAAACTCAATGTTATATGTATGTCTGTGATGGCGTAGTGGTTAAGAAAGAGGGTGTGCATCCCAGAGATACTGGGTTCAAATCCAGGAGCGAGCAGCAAATAATTTTTCTTTGCTGAAAGCTGAACTGGGAGACGAGACAACAGATCATATGGCCTAAAACTCAATGTTGTATAACTGATGTTGTAGTGTGACTGCGAAGGAACAGGAATACAATGCAAGAGGTAGTGGGTTCGAATCCCAGGGGGAGCCAAATTTTTTTTTTTCTTGTTTGAAAGCTGGAACAAAAATCCCTATGTTATACACAGTACTACATTGCACTTGTATGCATTTTAGTTGATTTCAGCTTTTTCAGTATATTTTCATACTAATCCTATTAATACTAATGCCAACATCTTAGCTAGCATTAGCATGCTAGTTAGCATTAGCATGCTAGCTGTTGCTAGCATTTTAGCTAATTTTAGCTTTTTGACTATATTTTTGTACTGAATGGGATTATAGTAATGCCAACATGTTAGCTAGCATTAGCATGCTAGTTAGCATTAGCATGCTAGCTGTTGTTAGCATTTTAGCTAATTTTAGCTTGTTGACTATATTTTGGTACTGAATGGGTTTATAGTATTGCCAACATGTTAGCTAGCATTAGCATGCTAGTTAGCATTAGCATGCTAGCTCTTGTTAGCATTTTAGCTAATTTGAGCTTTTTGACTATATTTTGGTACTGAATGGGTTTATAGTACAGCCAACATGTTAGCTAACATTAGCATTAGCATGCTAGTTAGCATTAGCATGCACACCGTGGCCGTCCCTTCTCTAAATTTCCTGAAATTTTCTAGTTATTTATTATTCTTCCGCCACCGTTAATGCGGGTCGTACCGTAGCGTGCACCCCCAAAATATATACATCAAAACGACCGGCTCGATCGCGACATCCGGGCTATTACTTTTATAAGCGATTGGAGTTACCATGGCGACGTAATAAGCGAAAAACCACGCCAAAAAATGCCCAAAATCCCCATAGGAAATGAATGGAAAAACGGCCAAAAATCATGAAAATCCACTATTTTTGAAGATTTACTGTGTAGCCATACAATAACCTAAAAAATCCATTAAAAATTCAGATTACAGCCACGTCCGTGCTGTGTTCAGCATTGAAGACCGCATGTCGATAGCTGTTACGGTTTTGTCACAATTTGACTTTGTTCGACCCAAAGTTTGCCCCAAATCGACATTTTTAGAGTGGAGCAGCTCGTTAAGCAGAGTGTGGAGTGATGAAATTTTGGAAGGTCCTCATCAAAATTTAACTCGACGTCACGGCCACATATTTCGCACTAGTGACATGATTTTCGGTCATGAAATAGAGCCGCCCTTTGTGATTCTCAGGATCATTTCAAAATTTCCCTATGTCGCACGGTTTTCTCTCAGCGAGCTCTAGATCGCTCAAAATGGAACCCAGTTTTAGGGCTTTTCTCCTATAATTTATCATTGTGGCTGGTCAGGATTATCTCAGCCAGAGAGATGTTCTTAGTCATTTTTCTCTCGCTCCCTCTCGGACTGTGAATAAGATAGAGACTTCTGCTTTGGCATGAACGAAGAGAAATGATAAATCTCGCTCACACTTCAAGAATTTTTCCGATACCTTGTACGGTTTTCGAATGGGAACGATTTGTTCGGCGCACTTTTTTATGAAAAAGTCTAAATCTAAGCTCTTAATCATCTTAAGTGTTTGCACCTGCTGCAGTTTTCACTCACACTTGTTGCTGGGGAAACGGAGCACCTTTGATCAGAGTTCACTAAAGTTCATTCCACAGTATATACACATTGAAGGCCTATTAAACCCCACTTAAACACAGGTTATGCTGTGCAGTACTATAGAGAGAAGTACTACAAACAAGTCCATGTGTCAGTCCATCTGTCTTTGTCTTTCTGACCATGTCTCTGTCTTTCTCAGTCCCCCTGTCTGCCTGTACCATTTCATCTGTGAATAAGATAGAGAGTTGTGCTTTGAAATAATTGAACACAAAGGATAAATATCGCTAACACTCCAATAATTTTCCTGATTGCTGCTATAGTTTTCGAATGGGAAAGGTTCGTTCGCAGCTGTTTAACACTCTGAACATGGAGAGGAGACAACAGAACATATGGCCTAAAACTCAATGTTGTATGTATGTTCGGATGGCGTTCTACATTCCTAAAGAACAGCAGCTGAATCAAAGAACAAAGATGCCTGATGGACAGAGAAGTAAGTGGCTACATGCTAATGTTAATGTGTGTTACCCATTTATCAAGCTGCGTATGTGATCTTATAACAGCATTGTGTGGTTAATTGATCTGTAGCATCTGAGAATGTTTAGCAAACGGGTGCAAACAACACCCACGGCTTTTTTATTTATTGGGATGGAAGATTTGCTTAGTGGATGCTGCTGTGTTGGTTTGGGCTCTCTCTAAAGCCTGATGAAATAGGCTTTATTTACTCAATTTTTTACAAATAAATAAATAAACCAAACTTCTGAGCCTGTAATATAACAGAGTTTCATTGTGGTTATCTGTGCTTATAAAATTATTTGTGAGAATACTGTTTGTGATGAAGCTTAGCATTGTTTGTTTCAGTTTGATCTGCTCCCAGCTCTGCAGCAGAGCGGAGTGGAGCGTAGCATTGGGGTGCAGGAGGCTGGTTTATAGAGAAACAAGTCGCTTCACTTCATGGTCTAACATTAACAACTGAATACAAGTTAACTTTCAGGACAAATTAATACTGTATAACACCAAGTGTAACATTTTATCATATACATTTCTATCCCAGAAGTTGAAAGCTGTGAAATTGCATCATACAGTCACTTTAAGACAGGAAACAGAAATGCATCAACATGCAACACTTCATTTTTATTAATCTCTAAGTGCATTTCCATTTTTTGCTATTTTTAGAAAATGTCCAGAGGACACCTTATGCTGCCCATGAGAGCACCTTTGTGCCTGTGGGCACCACATTGGTGACCCTTGCTGTTCACGGCTGGTGAAGAGATAGCCTCTTATCTGGAACGTCAAGATGACTGCAAAGCTGCTGAAACACTGAGTTCCTTTAAATAACAAAGATAAAGAACGATTTATTTAGAGCTGCCTTTGATCAAATTACTATTATTAACTTCATAATGATAGTATCAGGGATGATAGTTAAAAAAAATCCTGAGTCTGAACTTTTTTTCCCCCTGTGAGGCCCCTAAGCCAAAATATATACCCTTATCAGCGTAACTTTAATCGGGAGTGTGCTCCCCTTGGAGAACATTTTGATAAATAACCCATTGCATTTAATATTCTGATGACTTTTGTGGATATAAATGGACATTATTCAGACATGAGATGAACAAACCCAATACAAGCCTATATTACAGAAACATATATGTGTAGGGCAACAGAGCTCTTTGGACCCTGGGCCTGGTAGGCCTGTTCAGGAATACATATCTGCTTTTAACTAGTCACTTACCTGCAGATGTATTGCTTGTATAACATACTGAGTCTACAGATATTACAGCCATACCAAGACAGGTCAGTAGGTGGTAATTATAATACTCAAAAGTAACTACGTATTAATTACTAGCCTAACCATTGACTAAAGGGCATGAACAAGGAGACATTCATTTTTCAGAAAAATATGCACCATTTATTTTAAATTATCACGTATTTGTAATTTAGAGAAAGTTTAATTAAAAAACATGAGGTTTGCGTATTTTAAAATCCTCTGCATTATATTGTTTTCGCGTTCTGATACAGATGTCCCAGCAATCAGCACCTGATTATTCACGCTGCAGCAGCAGCTGTAAATCCTATCCGAACACCTGCTTCTAATTTAATCAGCTGCAACATAGTGGCATATTTTTCTCCAAGAGTAGATTTTTTTTTTAAAGAACCGTGTAAGCGGTAATATTCGGTTTTTCGCCAGAGACCAGATGCCACTGAATTACTAAAGCTGTCACAGGACAATTTAACGTATTTCCACAAATACATAAAAAAGGCTATAAGGACAATGATCAATGAGGACTTACCTAGCTTTGCAGTTGAGGATTATGCAATTCTCCTTTGCAATTCCTCACAGCTACAGATACGAATCATGCTGTATCTGCTCGTCTGACCTCAAACTTTTAGCACAAACACTGCTTTCTGTTTCGCAGAGATCGGCCCAACTCTCCTTGAATCAACATAATCTCAGGCCTCCAGTCTTTTGAAAGCCGTAAATTTTTTATGCGTGAAAGGTCGGCTTTAGGAATAGTGATAAATGTCCCTGGCGGATTTGTGGCCATGACGCCGGTGAATCAAACTAACGTCTTTCACATATCTAAAAGGCGCTTTAAATATCTTCTGTTTACCCCGTCAATTGCGATTTTAAGTTTCTCTCTAAAGTTCTCCCAGATTTCAAATGTTAAAGTTGCTATATATCGTAGATTTTGCCTGCTAACCGTGCTGGAAGTGTTCATTGCGTCTCTACAGCCGGCATAAATTTTGTTTGCTTTCTGCGACCCAATCACTCGCGCATGCGCACAAAGAAGTCAACAAAAATCCTAACATTGGCATGTGGAGTGACTGCTACATCAATCTGATTGATTGAAAACCCAAGACCAGCCCCCTGCCCTATAACCTATGCTTATAACCGATACCCAACAAACATTCGTCTGACCACAACGTCTTTTCGCTGGCCAAAAATGGTTGCATTAGGACTGCTTAGATAGGTACAAATATGTAAAGGAACATTTAGCTAAAAATGCATTCAGGTACATTTGTACATGTCTAAAGTTATCTTGTGTTACATGTATAATTGTTATTTCTGACTTTTCGCTTTGTTTAGTTCAACTTATACCGTTGTCAATCAGTTGTAAGTGGACGTGTCCACTAGGTAACGTCCTTTACATGTCTATTTGTAGTTAATCATGACCCTGTATCTCTCACAATGCTCAACCTTTACTATCAGATATAATAAAGCTGTGCTTAGTCCTTGCATGGTTAATATGGCAATAATTAATTTAATTTGCCAAGTTTTTAAGAGTTTGTGAAGACGTCCGCTGACGTCGTTTGCACGTCTGGATCGAGGCTGTAGTCGTCAACTGACGTCTTTTACAAGTTTTAAAGCACAACATAAAAAAAAAGAGGCACTGTCTTTAAGAAATTCATGATTTGTTTAAAAAGTATATATATGTTTCCTTTTTTATATATAAATATAATTACAAAGTACCCAGTGATGCAAAGCCACTGCATTTAAGTCATTATTTCAACAACTAATAAAGGATCTTGTGATAGTACATAATCCCGCGATATGCCAACGCATTCTCCCCATAGACGCCGGAACTTTAGCACTAGAACAACCACGAAGAGAGGAGGAATAAGCATATTTTGTATTATTAGATTAACGTACTTGAGTTTTACTTATTCGACAAGAATGAACCAAAAAGAAATGATGCCGACATTGTCAACTGAAATGCACAGTGTTTGGCTAACATTAGCTAACACTAGTAGGCTAAACATTAGTTTGAAAAAACAGTTTACCAGTGAGTTGAACAAAAAAGTCACAGTTATCACTGTAACTTATCAATGTCACCTTTTGAGAGCTTCATTCAGAAAGTAAATCACCTAGAATATAATTTTATATGTTTTTTTTATTATTATTATTAAATTATTTGTAGCATCTTTAGATGTCAAGAATTATTTTAATTGTCTTCACATTTAGGTGCAGCCAATTTCCAAAACTGGAGGATCTTCCATCAGAGACTACTGTAACAACGTTATGAACATAATTTCCTGTTTCCCGGAAGAATCTGTATTGTATATTCCATAAAATAAATAAATGTGATGGGGAATTTTGTGGCTTTTTATTTTTAACCCATTATCTCTGATCTACAAATGAACGACTAACATGACATCATTTATTTTCCAGTGCCCTTAAATGTATAAGTAAAGTGATGTTTGGTCTTTTTGTGATTATAAAGTGCTATAGACGTTCAGGTATGACTGAACTGATTTTGGCCCTTTTTAGATCCTTTGTCAAGTTTAGATGTCCTGATCGCCGGTCACTTTTTAATACAATGTTTGTATGATTATTTTATATGCTGTCTTATATGCCTAGACTTAATGTTGAAAAACACATTTTAAAAGAAGATGATTAATTCTGACGTTCAGGGATGCGCAGAAAAGACGTGGAATTCACGGCCAGAAAAGACGTCGGTTCAGCTTTCATTTCGGAACTATTTTTCAACCATGACGGGACGTCTTGGATTGACGTCGTTTCAACGGTCATTCAACGTCCAAATGTTTGCTGGGTAAGCTTAAGTACACCTACAGTGGTGTGGTTTAGAGTGAAAGCGCCTCTCAAATGTTGGGAATTTTCATATCACGCAAACCTGATTTTTTTTTTTCTCAAACACTTCAGTATGGTGGTAATCCGGCATAGCGCCGGAGTGCTATCAGGCCTGTAGTATGTTTTAATGTTCTTTATGTCAATGTTTTTCTATTTTTATTATTGCTTTTATTTGTGCTGCATGGACTGCAATAAATGGTGGTTCTAAAAGACGTTTATTCAGGGTGAGTTAAATACATCATGCCAGTTTTCTGACATTAATTTTAGAAATTAAAAAAAATCATAATTCTACAGCATTTGGTGTTTGTCTGTCATTGTTATTTCAATTATGTTATTAATTAATGATTAATAAAAATGTCAGATAAGTTTGTTGGCATTGCAGGACATAATGTGAAATGGTTAAAAGTAGAGATGCAACAATACCACTTTTTTTCAAAACTGATGCAATACCGATACTTGGATCTCAGTATTTGCCGATAACGAGTACCAATGCCAATGCTTCTACCACACAAAGAAAATAAAGCAATGAATTGGAAGACAGATTTTATTTTCTTCTCTGCTTGTTTCAAAAAATGATTGTGACCGCAAAACTAAAGTAAAAAAAACAAAGACATTTTCTGGGAAATTATTGAAGGGTTTTCACATTTTTAGTATTGGTTCATGGTATCAGTTAACTTTAACAAATAAATTAGAATGGTGTCGGCCCAATACCAGTATTGGTATCAGTGCATCCCTAGTTAAAAAGGTATGAAAACTTTTGTGCCCTGTATATTAGGAAGTTCCTCTTTCATCTGATTAAACTGAGAAAAATCTGTTGTTTTTCCTTAAAAAGTTAATTTCCCACTTAAGAATATTTGTTATGGCATGCAAAATGGTGCAGTTGGTAGCACTATTGCCTTGCAGCAAGAAGGTCCTGGGTTCAACTCCCAGCAACGGGGTCTTTCTCCATGGCGTTTGCATGTTCTCCCTCTACTCTGGCTTCCTCCCACAGACCAAAAACATAACTGTTAGGTTAACTGGCCTCTCTAAATTGTCCGTGTGTGAGTGTATGGTTTTTTGTCCTCACAGACAAAAAAATTAGAAAGTAAAAATCCATTGTTTCCAGACATTTTTCATTTATTGCTTCGGCAGATGTTTTTAGCTTATTACGAGCAAAAATATTTTTTTTTATTTTATTTTACTTGTTTCCAGATTAGCCTTTGTTCCAGTGCTGTCTGTCTCTGTGTTGCCCTTTGATGGACTGGCGACCTGTCCAGGGTGTACCGCACCTTTCGCCAATTGATCACTGGAGATAGGCACCAGCCCCCTGCGACCCTACAAGGATAAGCAACATAGATGATGGATGAACGAATAAAATATTCATTTTACTTGAATCACACATGTATCATATGTTTTGTTTTTTTCCTTTACAAAAATTGTCTAATCATTTTTTAATAGAATTGCCTTGGAATCCAAAATGGTCAAACATCACTGATATGCATCTAAAAACATTTTAATCACATTAAAATCTCCTCCCATCATTTTGCCGCCTGAAACGAAGTGATGCCACACAGAAAATGTTTTATTATTTTTAAAGCGTTGACTTTACTGGTATTAACTGATCATTTAATGATAGATAGTTTAAAAGAACAGCAACTGTTATCCAAGTTAGATGTTCCTTTACCTTTAGAGAAAGGCATAAAAGCTGCTTTTGTCAACCCAAACTCCACACTAAAGCTGTGAAATAACTATAATTGCTGATAAATCTTCCAGCCACTGTGTATCAGACGCCCTTGGGTCTGTGACCTTTTCAGTTCAACCTGAAAGACAAAACAAGTTTCAGGCCTGCGGGAGCCAAAGCTTCTACACCATTTTTTGTTTTATTTTGTTATTCCTGAATTCTGTCAGTAGGGTTGACAACCTTTCAAAAGGCTACAGCTGACCTTATTCATCACAAATGTGATTTAATCAAAAAACTGGGCACCAAAAGCGGACGGCTCTCCTCCAACTGACTGATGCTGCAGACAAAGAGTGGAGAGACTCTAATCAGGCATAAACACAAACACACACAATCAGGATTATACTGGTTGGGAATTAAACACTTAAAAATCGAGGAAATTATTCTCTCCTTTTTCAGTGCCTGATCTCGCTATCCATAGTAGAGAAGTTTCTCTCTGAAATGGAAAGAAGAGTGTTGGTCTGTTTACGCTTTGCAAAACAGATAAAAAGGGTAAAAATGTTTTGGTGCAACCCATAACATGTCATTTTGGAGCTTTAATGGCCATAAGTGTCTCCAGTAATTGTAGAGAGCCTTGGAGGCGTGCAATGAAGCACAGAATATAATTTGAAAATAGCTGCCTTAAAAAAGATAGGACTCTGTAAAAAAGGCACCATAAACCCAAATATCACATCAAGGTGCATAGCCTAGGTGCATCCAGATGATGTCATCCAATGGTGTGGTTGACGTTTTAAGAGAACTTTGACTTTCAAAAAATAGAATAGAATAGAATAAAATGGAATAGAATAGCTTTTATTATGCCATCATATAGTTTGGGCATAATGGATTTTATATGAGCTTTTTCTGTTTAATCAATTCTCTGTTTAGAGCTTTACACAAATTTTAACGTGAGTATTAAAGACCTTAGCATTTCCCCATAGTGATATTCTGTTGTTAACAGGGGCAGTAGCAATAATACACCAGGCTCATAGCAGCTTCATTTCATAATCTGCATGAGGAGACTGGGCCCGCTTCATACGTTCTGATGCCCATGTCGCAGGTACGCTGCCTCATCTATCTTTTTTTTTTTTTTTTTTTTTTATTTAAAAAAAGCAGTCTAGACAGGATCACTCTTCATCACATATAATACATTTCTGGCCCATCCTAGAAGACCTTTCCAAGAGCCTCAAAAGACTGTTCATAATGTTTTTGTTCACAATGTTGTTTTGTTCATCACAATCCTGGTTGTGTCGGTGTGTTATTTTGTGATTCTGAGTCCTCTCTGAGCAGACGATCTAGGGCGTAGCTGGCCTGATGCAGACTAAGTCTCCTTATGGAGGGAGTCAAATATGGTTTTCTGCACAACTGTCAGGTCAAAAGTTTTCCCCATGATTGTGATTCCTACTTAACCACACTGAAAGACCATTTAAAGGCTCAGGAACACATTGTAGGTGTTTTGGATTGATTAGCTGATTCGAGTGTGACACGTTGACCCTAAAATGTTGAACCTTTTTCACGATAGTCATTTTTTTTAAACGTTTAGTTTTTTCAGTATGTGTAAACCTTAACTATCAAAACTATAGCAAATAAAGACGTGAAATATCTCGCTTTGCGTTTAATCTGTCTTCGTTTCAACTTTCAAGATGAAATAAGTGAACTTTTGCACACAACCTTTCTGGCTGGGTGGGATTGCACCCAGCCAGAAAGGCCACCCACCTTTAAAAGCCTATAGGTAAATTCAGGCGGAGAACGCTGTTGGCAACCATAAGAAGCAACTGCTCCAGTTGTTTATTTTCTGATAATAAAATAAAAATAAGAACAGAATAAATTAAATAAAACCTTCCGTAGCAGTCTCTTATCCCGGCGGCCTTCTATGCCATGCGCAGGAATCCTCTCATGCGTCTCCCGATGAATCCAGCACCCCGCCTTTGACTCGGCCGCTGCGTAACAGAATCGAGCCCCTGTTCTCTTGCGTCCTGGTGCGCCACGCTCTCCTCGCCGGCCTCCACGCCATCGGCAATCATTGCCGCCTCTCCAACCTCCTTCTCCCGGCACATTATTTTCTGCCACCACATCGCCTATTGCTCGGCTGCAGGTTCATCCTGTCTACTCCAGCTGGGTCTCCACACGGGCGCCCCGGAGCTCTCATCAGCTGAAATAAAAGTGTGCTGTTTTTATGTGAGACTAAAAACAAGCAAATCATCTACATAAAAAACATCAGTGCGGTTCCTGGTTGCAGGGACAGCGTTTCCAAGCTGTCATTCAAAGCCATGTTATAAACTGTGGGCGACCCAAAACTGCCGTTGGATAACTGAAACTGTGAAAGTGTAAAGTTTCCACAACTTCAAATGCAAACCAGAACTGACTCTGCGGATCTACTGGTACACTGAGAAAAGCGTAACTGGGATCCACCTCTGAAAAGAACAGTTCATTCAGTGGGGGAGGATTGTAGCCAGCTTTGGTGAAACCGGGAAATTAGCAATTTGTTCATGCATGTTAAATCATGCACAAAGCGCCAATCTACTCGCCCAGATTCTCAGATTTTTTTTACAGGCCATGACGGACAGAGGTGCTACCACTGTTATAAAACTTTTATATCCATAATTTTCTTTAGTCAGGTGTGAAGTTCTCTCAAGGTTTGAACCAGCCTTTACTAGGATCAGGCCATGAGTTGCCCACTGCACCTCTCCGTCTCCAGTCGTCATCTTCCTGCTCGCTCTCCAACCATCCGCTCACATCCTGGATCTCAAGAATTGTTGTCTCAACCTCGCCAATCCACCTCTGAACAGGATCCTCCATCACAGCTCTGTTTCTCCCTACAAGCTGTAAACTCCAAGCTTAAAATCCCGCCTTGTGCTCATCAAACCTCTTTGTAAATAAACACTTTAGTTTTCTTGCCTTGATGCCTGTGAGTGATTCTGCATGTAGGTCAGGAAAATACAGCTAAAGAGGGCAATCCATGCTCTGGCTGATTAATGTTGTGGCGCAGGTTTAGTCAGTGTGAAGTATCCGTGATTAACTGGGTCAAATTAAACCTTGGTTTGTTTCATTTATTTAATTAGCTGGTAAAAAGAAGCCCTTCTTATTTGATATAGTTTGATATTTTTAAAGTTTACATTATACTTGGTAAAATAAACAATTAAACATTTGTTTCACATATCAAACATTCTTTGGGTAATAATGTTCCCTTTTCACCAAACAGTTTCTCTCATTCACACTTCGTACGGTTTAAACGTTTGTAATATTTATGTATTTTGTGTCATCGTGGCATCTTTGCTGAACATTTCATGTCTTTCATTCTGTATTTTCAAGTTCTTTGAATTTTATAATGGCCTAATAAGTTTTCTTATTCTTGCTATTCTATTTCAGTCTCTTCATTTATACAGTTTCAGCAACATTTTCAGCTTTTTTCCCCACCTTCAGACTAGTTTCCTTATCCACACCCCAAATGCAATCCATATTTTTATACTGAACTCAAAATTTACTTTCATCATCTACAGAAGTCCCAGCAGTAGTGAGATAAATATTAAATATCCAACATTTACCGCTGAAATTAGCTTTGGTGCGATAAAAAGGAAATGCTTGAATGATAAATGTACCTCTCTTCTTTCCACTGCTGACCATTCATATCGCTGTAAACAGGGGCCATTATATGAGCTGCAATTACACCAGTAGCATCCAACCTGAGCATAAATTGGACAATTCGTGCAATATATGGTTCACTGCTAGAGCTCCCGCCTCCAGGGAGGAATGAATGGATGTGAGCATCAAGTAATGCAGAGACTTAATAGAGCAGGGTGCTTAAGGGGGCTGTGTAAACACTGTGGCATTCACCGGTGACCGTGCCACCCTGGGAGCATGATGATGGCTGCAGCTAATAGGCGAAGACTGGTCTCATTGCACCACACACACCCACGCACACACAAACACAGAGGGGGTTCTTAGGAGGCGAGTATTGATCCGTCAGACATACTGCCTCAACTTTGCTTAAATGGGGATGGTCAATAGCAGAGCAGCAGCTAAAACAACCGAGTGTTGCTGCAGTGGAGTCACGAGGGAAAAGAATATTTCTAAGTAGGAAATGTTTTACTTTGGTGCAAATAAAAAACAAGAAAAATCAATTTTGTCTCCTGATAGATTTTAAATGTCTATTTTTTTTCTTAAAATCTGTTTACTTTTACAAGTTTCTTGACATTTTATGGGTTTCACCGACAACCTTTTTATATACTGAAGGAATAATTCAGGATTTATAAAGAGATGCTTTACTTTTATGCACAAGCATACAATCACAGCTGGACATTTCTTAGAAGAACCAAAGGATGCTATTCCTAAATACCATGCAGTGTTTTTTCTTAGTGTACAGCGTGTTTCTTATTTATTGCTATTATTGCAATCTTTCTATGAATCTGCATGCTCCCACTGAGGGACGATAGGGTATATGTCTGTTTTATTCTGTGAACAGGTCATAAGCAGAGAATCAGTCAGAAAAAGTTTGCCTTGCCTTGATCAGAAAAATAATATTCATCAAACGCATCAACATTTATAATGTCACCATTATTTGGCCCATAAACACATCAACTAATTTCACGTACTCTTTTAATGCTTTTTTCTTTACTTATTTTAACAAATATTGGGGGAAATTGTTGTAATTGTTTTCATTGCTACATAAACTATTTTATATTTATGTGTTTACGTCCTAAAAATACTTAAAATAGTTCTAAATCAACTGGAGAAAACTGGAGTCGCCTTATTGGTGCGTCTCTCATTACAAGCAACTAATATCATAATGGTATCTTTATTAAGTAAACAGTTGGACGTAAAAGAACCACCATATCTGGATAAAGATTTTTGTTTTGAAACGTTAAAGGTGTGCAATGTTCCTGAACCTAAATTGTCCTTGTAACACAAACTTGCAAGATGCACTTTGCAAAGTGCACAAATGAGAAACTCCTCCATGCATTCATCTTTAGTCAGATTGTTTATTGAACAGTGTCCTCACATGTCTCCCTAAAAAGTCAATCAGACAGCTGCAACTGATCCAGAACGCTGCTGCTTCTACTCACTAGAACCAGTAAAGTAGAACCCATCACCCCAGTTCTTAAATCCTTCCACTGGCTTCCTGCAGCTCAGAGAATAGACTTTAAAATACTCCTACTAGTTTATAAATCACTGAATGGTTTAGCACCAAAATATGTTAAGGAGCTACTGTCGCTATACAAACCCAGCAGACCACTCAGGCCCCTCAACTCTAGCTTAGTAAAAATTCCTGAATTAGAACTAAACAGAAAGAAGCAGCTTTCAGCTTCTGTGCTCCACAAATCTGGAACAAACTTCCAAAAAAATGCAAAAATGCTGAATCGTTAGGCTCTTTTAAATCAAAGATTAAAACTCTACTATTCAGAGCTGCCTTTGAGTCCTAAACTGTGTTTTTTGTTTTGTTTTGTTTTTTCTTCTGACCTTCTCTCATTGATTCTCATGTTTTTTTATTTTTATTTATTTATTTCTTTTAAATGATTTTGGTTTATCTGTTTTTAATTTACATTCTTGTGCATACATTTTTTTTCTTATACCTTACCTAAATTTTTATTTTCGTTAATGGATTCTCGTGTTTTATTTGTTTTTAATTTTCATACACTTACATACATTTCCTTTTATGCTTCAATTACGAACTGCATTTCTTTCAGTGATGATCTGTTTTAATTTTCATATCTTTATCATGTATTTGGTTTCTTTACCACTAAATCATGTAAAGTGATTTGAATTGCCTTGTGTTGAAAGTGTGCTATATAAATAAAATGGCCTTACCTTGCCTAATATCATACTGGTTTCTTTGTTTAGTAAACAGCTGGACGTGAAAGTACCACCGTATCTGGATATAGATTTTTGTTTTGAAACGTTAAAGGTGTGCAATGTTCATGAACATAAATTGTCCATGGAAACATAAACATGCAAGATGCACTCTACAAAGTGCACTGATCATTACACGGGAAACAGATCAATTCTTGTACATTTAGTAGATAAACAGATTATCTTTAGACCGATTATCCAACAAATGTTTAAAATCATTGAATCACTGTTTAAACATTTTTCAGATAACGGGAAAAAACTGTGTACATTTTGAAAAAGATTAGGTATCTGTTATCCTTTAAGTAATTTCTCTTTTAAGTAAATATTTCCCTTATTGAAAGCAATAGTTAAAGTGAGGCAAAGTATCAGTGTTATCCAAAAAAAAGAAAAATTAAGAGCCAAAAATACATTAAAATAAACAAAACAGAGATTTTCATATTTTAAATCTATCTGAGAGATGTGCCGCTCCTCCCATTTTCTTATCACATTTCATCCTGCGTCCTATCTGAGCTGTCATCAGTGGAGATAGACCCTGGATCCGTCACCCTCTTGGTACAACGCAGCCAGAGATGAAACCATGCAGGCTCACAGCAGCTGTGAGGCCAGTTTAACATCACCAATTAATCTAAAAGCACATCTTTAAATTATGGGAGCGGCTGGAGAGAGACCTGAAAGCTCCACAAAGAAAAGTCACAGCTTCTTCTTTTCCTGAAGCGATAACATACAAAGTGACAAAGTATAACCACAGACATGAATACAATGAAGTTACCTTTCTTTTAAGATATTTTGCTTTTTTTCATTTATTCTTTAAGAAATGAAACTCCAAAAGTCTCAATATTGTGCAAAAGTTCATTTATTTCAACTTGAAAGATGAAACTAATACTCATTACATGCAAAGTGAGATATTTCAAGCATTTATTTGTCATAGTTTTGATAATAATGGCTTACACATAATGGAAACCCCAAATTAATAATCTCAGAAACTTCAAATACTATGAAAAGGTTCAACATTTTAGGGTCAAAGTGTCACACTTTAATCAGCTAATCAATCCAAAACACCTACAAAGTTTTTTCTGAGCGTTTAAATGGTCTCTGAGTCTGGATCAGTAGGATTCCCAATCATGGGAAGACTGCTGACCTGATAGTTGTGCAGAAAACCATCGTTGACTCCCTCCATAGGGAGGGAAAGCCTCAAAAGGAAATTGTAAAAGAAGTTGGATGTTCCCAAAGTGCTGTATAAAAGCATGTTAATAGAAAGTTATGTGGAAGAAAAAGGTGCACGAGCAGCAGGGATGAGCGCAGCCTGGAGATAATTTTAAGGAAAGTGATCCTGCTGAAAAAACGCTACTCTGGGAACAAGTACAAAAAAAATCAAAACAGGATATTTTTCCTTGTAATAGGCTAAAAAAAATCTGGCAATAAACAAAAACAAAACAAGTGATTTTTCTTGAAAATGTCTTGAAATAGGACAATATATTTAAAAAAGAAGAAAAAATGTCTAGAAACAAGGAATGTTTTATGTTCTTGAAAATATTTTTGTGCAGTTATGGGCTTCAAATCTCCTATTCCTCTTGTCAAACCGTTGCTGGTCTTTTGCTCAGTGGTCCAATGTCCCCTTTTCTGATGAGAGCAAATTCATTTGCATCTCACGTAGAAACCAAGGTCACGGAGTCTGGACAAAAAATGGAGAGCCACACAATCCAAGATGTCTTAATTCCAGTGTGAAGTTTCTACAGTCGGTGTTGATTTGGGATCCATGTCATCTGCTGGTGTTAGTCCACAGGACTTTATTAAGTGCAGAGTCAATGCAGCCATCTACCAGGACATTTTAGAGCACTTCATGCTTCTTTCTACAGATGAGCTTTATGGAGATGCTGATTTCATTTTCCAGGAGGACTTGGCACCTGTCCACATTACCAAAAGTACCAAAACCTGCTTCAATCTATGGAGCATTGCAAAGAGCAAGATGAGAGACGAGACAGAACAATGGGGAAGAGCTGAAGGGCGCTGCTGAAGCATCCTGGTCTATTTTTGGTTGTTTTCAGTAAAGCCAAATTATGTTTATTATGAGTGATTTGTAAACCAAATAAAAGCACAAAACATCCAAGGTGGTGAATATTTTTATAGCCACTTTATAGATGAATCTAGAATTAATCTGAAATTGTATAACCTTTCAAGGAGATTCTAATTCACTGTGGTCCACCTGCATATTTAGCTGAAGTAATTACACGCTGCTATTTCTTAGCTTGTGCTATTTTTAAGGGAAAATGGAAAAATTCATATAAATGTGCTACTTTTTATATTGATTATGTTTTTGTTTTTTATACTTCAACCAGATACAATATTTATTCCATCCACAGCATTACAAAAAATGCCACCAGGGTTAAAATGATTTGTAGACATGTAGGTCACTCTGAAGTCGTTCAAAGTCTAATTTTGATTGCAAACTTCTCATAATGAGCTCCTCCTGTCCTGATCTGCAGCCAGGGCATGATTATGAAATGGCTACCTGTAGGTAATAGCCCATAACTTCAGGATGATTAGAGCAATTTCCTAATGAAGCTTAGCAAAATACTGCAGGACCACTGATGATCCGGTCTGCACCATGAATGAGTTCGGACCTCATCACCTTGGTATTTTACACACCAAGCGAACCCACGCACCCACTGAGCATCAGAAATGGGGTTTATGTCTGGAAAGTGATGATGATAATTACCATCATAACACTGATCACAACAATTACGGAAGCTAATCTGAAATCTTTCTCAAATACCAGAGAAATACTCCAGTCTGGGAACTACATGTCTATAGGGAAGCATTTTGTTTACTGCAACTGCAGTTTTACAAGTTATGATTGTTATGTTATTCTGTTGACCAATCTTTCTTGTTTTATTATATATCAAGATTTACTTCTTCCTGTTTATAGATTCTCCAAATATGTTATTTGTTAAGTAATTTATTTTTATAGCACCTCTACTTTAAATGTCTAATGTGGTGCTTTTGTTCAGAAACTTTTGTCTCTTCCTTGACTGGTGGACCGCCAAGCTTGTGTTTAGTTATCAGTCCCTTCCAGTGAGAGTCCACCATGTTCAGATTAAGCCCAGATCTTTCTGAGTGTGTTCAATCTGGGTGCCAACAATGATGACGAAAATCTAATTTAAAAGTAAATTTGTACATTGCACATTTCAGAAACAAGACAATACAAGGTTATTTACATTATGGAAATATAAAAGAGTACACTGCAGTGGCATAATATAGGAAGGTCAAGAGAAGTTGGACTACAGACCACAGTTCATGATGTTTCAATTGTTATGAATCAAAGGCAGCTCTAAGCAGATGGGTTTTGGCCTTGATTTAAATGCCGTTTTTCAGCAGTTTTGCAGCTTTCTTTAAAAAAAAAATTATTTTCATACCTTACTGCTGTTTATTGTCTTACTTCTATTTGTTGTTTTATTTTACTTTCTATGCTTTTATCATATGTTTGTTTTCTTTACCACCGAATCGTGCAAAGCATCTTTAATTACCTTGTGCTGAAAGTGTTCTATACAAATACATTTTCCTTGCCTTCTAGTGAGGATGCAAGCAACAGTGTTCTGGATCATCTACAGCTGTCTGACTTCTCAGGCAGAACTGTGAGGACGCTGCTGCAATCATTAATCCGACTAAAGAAAAACTCAACGATGAGTTTCTCTAGACCTTGCTGGGATATCAGTCCTTTAATGCTGGAAACGTTCCACATTTTATAAAAGGCTGACTTTGTAATTGCCTTTATGTGACCCTGGAGGTTCAGGTCTGAGTCCATTACCACACTAGATTTCAGACCTGATTATTAGTTTCTAGCTCATAACTGACGGTGTGTGATGATTCTTGATTGTTCCTCTTTAGGTCCAAAAATAATTACTTCAGTTTTGTTTCTATTCTGCCAGAGAAGATGATGGTACATCCAGCCACTGATTTGTTTATTGCAATTACTGAGGGATTGGATGGGTTCAAAGTCACAAGTTACAAGACACTGTAATGTAAAGCTGAATATCATCTTCATAGTAATGGTAACTAATCTAATTGGCTGTAATAATCTGGGTTAGCAGGAGCATGTATACATTAAATAGGAGGGATCCCAGGATGGAACCCTGGGGGACCCCACATGTAATTCCTGTCTTTTCAGATGAAGAATTGTCTATTGACACAAAGTATTTCCTGTTCTTGAGAAAATACTCAAACCAGCCAAGTGCTGTACCAGCGAGTCTGACCCTGCTCTCCAATCGTTTTAATAGTTTGTCGTGGTCAAAGGTGATGAATTCTAGACTGAGGTCCAACAGAACCAGCACTGTGGTTCTTCTACAGTCCACATTTATGCGGATGTGATTGAACTCTTTAACCAGAACCGTCTCTGTACTTTGGCGAGAAACAGAAACCTCCAGTTGAACAGAGGTTATGCTGTTTTTAAGGCCTGGGGGGACAACCCGGAGCAGAGCTGAGTTTATTATTTTAATCAGATCAGAGGCTGTAACTGACTGCCAAAACTTTCTTAGAGAAAACTGCAGGATGTTGAGACAGCAGGAGAAGGAGGAGCTTAATTGATGTGAAGAGTCTTCTCAGCCCTTGTGGTTGATTTGGTAGAATTGAGTCATATTCTCCAAATCTGTTTTGAATTGGATTGAACATTTTGTACTCGGCTTGAGGTGAGCCAAACACAAACAAAACAACTGTTACCTAAAAGAACACTATAAACCAATAAACATGACGGAAGATTTTTTTTCTTCTCGCCCTAGCTGAATAAACAGATTAAAGCAGTCATAAATGAAGTTGTACATTTCTGTGTGGAATGAAGAGATGCTACTAGGATGCAAATAATTTGTGTTGATCCATATACAGAAAGAACATTTTGATGCTGAGAAGCTTAAGAATTTATCGTAACCAACCTCATATTTCTCTGCTTCCGTCAGTCTTCCCTTGTTTTTTATCTTTCATTTCATGCATTTTTTTCTTACATGTTTAGTTCGGACCTTGAAACCTTTCTCCGTTTACTCTAATGTTATTTACAGTAATGGCTGTCTGTTTTTCTTCCTCGTTGCTTATGTTATCGCATTTTTTCTGGCTTTTGTTTACATGAACTATAACCCTTAGATGAAAATGGAAATAATCATTTAAAAAAAAATCTGTTTGGTTAACCTTTGTTTAAAGAAGACACCCTCATCGATCCTGGCTGATTCTAAGACAGAGCTGCAGATCATTTCGTGTAAAATGTATTTCTCTTCGCCGTTCCTGACACTGAACAAACTTTCAGCTGCATGCTTTTCATTTTCTACGTGTTCCACATCCTGAGAGAACCTTTCTCCAATTATAGACAGTGCTTCCTGCTAGACTGATGAATTAATATCCCACCTGCATTGTCTTACCCACACCCTCCTCCATTAATCACAGCCCTGCACTCACTATTCCTTCTCCATCTGCTACAAAGATAACAATGCCGGAGGTTTGTTGGATTCACTCACACTGGATTCTCACTCTTCTCTCACTCCTCGCTGCCTTCCTTCCATACTGATGTTTTCTCCCCACATGTTATAGTCAAAGTCACTTTGAGGTTTTATTTTTATTTCTGTCCCCCAGGCTGGACTCCAAGTGGCAAAGCAGGGCAGATACTCCGCGCTTTAGACAGTTCAGGTCACAGAGCGGATCGGAGCTTGGTTCATCAGAGATCAGGTCATCACTGAGGCCAAGAAGAACTCTCGGGTCCATTTGATGGAATGGCAGCAGAGAAATATATGAAATAATAAGAGAGAACACCTTTCAAAGCCTGTGAGCAAATGAAAGCACTCTGGGGTTTATAAAACTGCTTACGGTTTATTTGCTGTCCAAGTACAAACTCCACATTTAAGAGACCTTTCTGTTTAAGGTTAAAGTGGCAAACAGCTTAATCTTTTACCGACAGTTCACGTAAGATAAATGGAAATAAAATGTTTAGTGTTAGGTTTTATTCGGTATTTATTAAAGTAAAGCTGTGAAAGTTTGCATAGATGGTGCAGCAAGTGGGTATGGACGATGATTTAGATACAGCATGATGGTCAGTTTTCTCAATCTGTCTATTCCTTACCTCTCCTCCACCATAAGCCCCACTTAGAAACAGAAACTTTTAATTTATTATGTAATTTACTGTTTAAAGCTGCTTTGCGGAGTTAGCTGAGAGTGCTGCTGATTGTGCACAGTAGTTCAAAACTAAATGATTAGCTTGCTAATTTAGCTAGATAACTAAATATTTATCTTTCACCCAAACAGTTGTGTTATGTGTTCATGTTTTCTTGTTCTGGTTAAAAGTTGCATTTTGTACCATTTGCAGATGATAAAGAGTCTATGTGTTGTAATAAAGGCACGGTTGAGTCTCTAATGGTGTGTTCACACCACACGCTCACAAAGCAACTAGTTTGACGCGGATATATTTTTAGGCTGAATCTTGAAAAGGCCGTGGGCGGGCCTTTCTCCGCCAGATGTTTTAAACAATGGCCGATCATGTATGGCTAGACAACGTTGACATTGGGTTAGATGCTCTGATTGGTTGACGCGCGACATCAAGAATGTCAAAAGTTTAGATAGCTTTTGCTGCACTCACGCTTGGAATGCAGGAAAAGTTAAAAAATTGAAGCGGCCAACGAACACAAAGCAACGCAGAGACTCTAACATCCTTCTGATTGCTTCAACCATAGACTTTACATGAAATCCTGTTGCTCTTGACGTTTGGGGCAGTGTGAAAGCACCATAAAACAGAAGCAGGACTGTACCTTTGCTAAAAGATGTAGCTGAAAGAAGTCTAATTTTTGAACTGAACTCACTTGTTTTCCTAGTTTTTAAGTGTTAGACTCCACTGCAGAAGAAAAATAAATTCTGAAGTTCATGTAAAGATTGTCGTGGAACATTTCGACACATGAAAGTGATGCTGTAGGCATATTGTCAGGACAGATGAGACTCAGAATTTTATTACACACGACTGAAAATACACAGAAAGAACCAGAAATTAAACTATATAGAAGAGGAACCTTGCGTTTGTTTCATACTTATTCCCTATGTCCTTCCAATTCATTACAAGTAACCTGATTTGTGAAAAAATGTATGCATATATTTGGTTTGTCATTAAAATCTGAATTGAATTAGAGCTATCTCAATACATTTAATTTAATAGTTAAATCGTGAACGTGTTAAGAGCTTGCTTAAATGCTGCTTGGAGGTGAAACATGCACTGGGAACTGATCCAGCCCAATAATTTAGCACCACGCTCAAGAAACAACCTAAAAAGGCTTTCTCATCTTTGGCAAGTACAAACTGAAGACTAGTTGTTTTGTGCTTTTTTTCTCAAAAAGTGATTCTTAACACGGATTTATTGGATCAAAACAAACGCCTGCTGCCTTTCTGTCCAACCGAGATGAGCTCCATGCCCAGGCATCTCTGTGGTCTTTACTTTATCGCCTTATCTCCAGAGAAAGAATTTTCCTCCACACTGAAAGTTGCGTTTGAGCTCCAGCTGACCGCTCACAGGCAGATACATAATCTGGGCAAGTCGGCTGAAGCTTCTCAGGAGACGTTGCATTAAGAAAACAAAAGCTGTGAAAACACTGCACTTTGTGAACTGCACTCCAGTCGGTTTGCTGTGCAAGAGTTCACAAAATTAATTCATAAATAAAATCATAAGAGCTGCTAAACAAATTCAGCCTCTGTTATTTCTTTTCACAACAGATTCTGTTTTTATCTGCCCAACCATGACAATCGTAGCTGTGCATTTTTTAAGACAGAGGAGCAGCTCGACTCCTGAGGGGAGCTGTCCTAGATTTAGAAGACGCTGCATGACCTTAGATTCTAAACCTGCTGATTTCTGTAATTCCAACAGAAAAGTCTGACCTAGTGTTTAAGCAGTGCAGCAGAAACCGGTTCAACCTGCATAAACATGGGTGCAGCAGACAAAGTCTTTATTTACCCTAACAAGGATTCAGTTGGACTCCGAAGTAGAAGCACTCCTGCTTGTTTGCATGTGTAAGATCTAACGAGCAAACAAACTCTTTAGCTCATTAAACCTCCTCGCTAAACGGAGCCTTTAGTCTTGTCTTAATCCTCTCATCTGTATCAACCCAGCCACAGGCACACAGTTTTTCCTCTGAGTCTGAGCCAGCTTCTCTGCAGGAGTTTCTCTGAAAACCAAAAAAAAAAAAGTATTGTCCAGGTGTCACAGCATTTCTATACAGGACCATGTCAACATAAGAAAAATCCGAGCATCTTATTCTCCGTGACAATTTTAAGATTGTTTCATTAAGATACTACACTTATAGTTGCTGACGAGAACCTTACAGACATAATAACGGATACAAGCGATAAATGGCTGATTATGGCTATAATGTGGGACATCAAAACAGGGTCACAAAATTGAAAAAAAGAAATAAAAGCGAGGTGCATAAGGAGGCTTCACAATTTTTTTAATGATGGTCTGGTTTTTGTTTTTTTTGTTTGTTTTTTTTTTCTCCTAGGTGAAAACCAACCGGAAAAAGTTAGAGTGCCTTTTGTCGGGGATGAGGTCCTTCCTCAAGTGGGGGAGTTTAGGTGTCTGGGGGTCTTGTTCACGAATGAGGGAAAAATGGAGCGGGAGATCGATGGACGGATTGGTAAGGCGTCTGCAGTTATGCGGGCGCTGTACCGGTCTGTCGTGGTGAAGAGAGAGCTGAGCCGAAAGGCAAAGCTCTCAATTTACTGGTCGATCCACGTTCCTACGTTCCTACCCTCATCTATGGTCACGAACGCTGGGTGGTGACCGAAAGAACGAGATCGCGGATACAGGCGGCTGAAATGAGTTTCCTCCGTAGGGTGGCTGGGCTCTCCCTTAGAGATAGGGTGAGGAGCTCGGTCATCCGGAGGGGGCTCAGAGTAGAGCCGCTGCTCCTCCACATCGACAGGAGCCAGTTGAGTTGGCTCGGGCATCTGGTCAGGATGCCTCCTGGACACCTCCCTGGTGAGGTGTTCTGGGTACGTCCCACCGGGAGGAGACCCAGGGGAAGACCCAGGACCCGCTGGAGGGATTATGTCTCCCAGCTGGCCTGGGAACGCCTCGGGATTCCTCCCGAGGAGCTGGCCCAAGTAGCTGGGGAGAGGGAAGTCTGGGCCTCTCTGCTTAGGCTACTGCCCCTGATAAGCGGAAGATAATGGATGGATGGATGGATGGATGGATGGATGGATGGAAAACCAACTGCTAACCCAATAACAGTGTTTTTTCTAAATGTGGGTTTCATTTTATAAGAGGCTGGTGGTTTCACCCAGCTCTGCACGGGATGACACCAAACCTTAGCTATTTTCTTTTCTTTCTCTTTGTGTGAACAGTTTGTCTAGTTCAGCACTGTTGGCTGAAAGGATTCAGCATAAAGGCAGTTCAATACTGGAGTGTCAATTTCACTTTTTCATAAGCGTCTTCGCAGAAAATAAGATTGAATTTCTTTTTCTTTCTATTTTTATGAGAGTCAATTGTTGTGCTTCAGGGATTCAGAGACTCCCTTCAGCTGTAATAGGAACTTAAAGGTTTACAAGCTCAATACTGGACAAAAAAATCTAACATAAAAATGTTCTGCAGCAGGTTAAGAAATAGTGGATTAACAGTTTATGTCGGGTATCAAAGCAGGTTGATGGACGCTCTCATGCAGCCACATCAGTGCTAAATTGTTGTTGCATTGACCTCAGAAGGTGTCTTGGACAATGGAGTTGTGCAGTGGGACCTGCAGTTCTAATCCATCCCACTTTGTGTTTGATCTGTTGGGGATTTCGGGGCTTTGAATACTGCATCAAGGTTTTTATCATGTTCCTTTCTCTAATGATGTGCAGTAGACTGTCAGGCCCATAACATCTACATCATTTATTCCAGAAGTCAGGGACATGGTTAAGCCAAAACCCTGGGAGGTTTAGAGAGGAAGTGATGCTTTTGTGTTAATGGAAGTGATGTTACAACCAGAGCCGTTTGAATCTGACATAGAACATAGAAAGATAAAGATATTATGGTGATGGCAAAGGAGTTTGGTTAGTTGGTCTGCAGTTATAAGAAAACTTTGAAAGCTACAATGTGATCATTAGGAAGAGCTTAAATTATTTAGACATGCCAGTTTTTATATAACGTTAAAAAAAAAGGTCTTTTATTATGTCGATACTGATTTTGCATTAATTTATTGCTGTTTGAGATATTCCTGTCAAAAACGAGCTTCCTCGTCAAATAAAATTAATTAAGAATCATTTAAATAATTGTTTTTAAATCAGTGTCAGTCTTCAATAAACTCCAGATGGCAGAAAAGCGCATGAACCAGTCAAACATCCATGGAGCTGTGCAGATTTTAACGGCTAGTTCTCGATTTTTATTTTCTTAACAGACTCTTTCTAGATGAAGTCTCTAAACTACTAAACTCCCCGAAAGGGCAGCAGGGTACATCCATCCATCCATCACCAGGAGTCTGCAACCTGCGTCTGCTGAACTGCTAGTGGCTCTTTAGACACTCCACAATGTTTATTAATAACTTTGGTTAAAATAATTGTAAAAACAATCTGATGTTTTTTTTGATAGATATAATGACATACGCATCTTTTAGCAGTTTTGTTTCTATTTTTCAGTTGTTGTACTTGTACTAAAATAGAATTTCCATTGCATGTCAGTAAAAGTACCAGTAATACAAGTTAGATCTATTTTTCTTGTCTCTACGATTGAAAACTATGTCGGGTTTCTTTACATAATTCACAAATATTGTATCTGAGATAAGAAAATAAATTTTTTCCAAAATGTTTAAGAAATGTTTTTCTTAAAAACCTAAAAGGAAATAGAATATGGGAAGATATTTCCCAATATTCCGAAAAGTTATATAAACATTTTGCTTGGATTGTAAAGGTTGCAACCCCTGGTCTATACGTGTTTGTTCATACAAAGTAACTGGGGATGGGTGCTGGGAGAGGTTCTGTCCTGGTGGTCACACCCTGAGTCTCCAACTTTATTTCTAGGGCACACTTTGAGCAACAAGGCAATCCAAAGTGCTTTGGGATTGGTATAGTAACTAATATTATTGTTTTTTATAATCTGGTCTAGTGGGAGCATGTAGATATTTAAAAGTAGAGACTCCAGTATGGAGCCCAAGGGAACCCCATATGTGATTTCTGTTTGTTTTAATGAAAAATTGCCTGGTGACACAAAGACGTTCATGCTCTTAAGGTGAGACTCAAACCAGGCAAGTACTGTACCAGAGAGTCTGACCAGCTCTGCAGTCGTTCTATAGGTTATATTATGATCAACAGTGTCAAATGCTGCACTGAGGTCCAACAGAACCAGCACTGTGGTTTTACCACAGTCTATGTTTATGCAGACGTCGTTCAAATACTTTGATAAGGGCAGTCTCAGTGCTGTAGTGAGGATGGAAACCAGACTGATAAGTATTAAAAAGGTCGGTCATTTTTAGCAAGCTGATTAACTATTAAAATACAGCTTTTTCAAAAATCTTGCTGTCGAATGGAAGATTAGGGATTGGCCTGTAGTTCTGCATTAACCTGTTGTCCAGGTTGTTCAAAACAACCTAGAAACGAAAAACATCACTGAATTGCTGCTGAAACAAAATAAATCATTTAAAGCAATAAAATTAAAGATTATTAAGCCTATTACATTCCAGCTCCAACACATTAACAGATTTTTTTAAATAAAAATTATGAAAACAATTTAGCAAATACAAACACCTGAAAGGCAGGTTTAATTATCTTAGTGCTCCTTAAAAAAACTTTTTTTGTTGTTTTTTTAATACATCATAACAACTAAGAACTCACACTGATTCATTCTCTGTCTGCGTCGACAGATTTAGTCTTGAATCATCAGAGAAGCTCCTGAATGCCTTGCTGTCTTGTCTGATTCCACTCTAGGTGGACTGGCTGGAGGCGATATACCTGATGCTATCACATTTCTGATTCTTTTCCCCTTGAGTTTCTGGCCGTGCAAAAATCTCTTTCACTCTTAAAAATCGATTTCTGTGTCGGAAAAAAAAAACATTCTAAAATGCACGCCTCTTGTTGGATTTATGGGCCAGTTCTTGCTCAGCTTGATAACAGACTCTTGACCTTAACCAATGTGTTGCAAAGAGTAAAAGTAACAGTAGGCCAAGGAAAAAGAGCAGTCTCCTTAGTGATTTAGGTCTTTAAACTGTCCTGGAAAACCCAGCGGGTCATCCTCTAGAAAATGAGAAAGGAAAAGCATGAATGTTTTGATTGCAAATGGAAAGAGGGCTAAAGCGTTAAGGTCAAACCACTTCGTGTGCCTTCTATGGATCTGGGGAGACTGCAGAGCAATTAAAATTCAGCGTGACAGTTTGGAGAAAGCAGCAACACATTCAGAAAGAAAACACCACACTCATGAATAATTCAGATCAGTTTTCAAGCGCACAAAAAGTAAAACTGGCCACAGTTTGGTGGTGCCAACAATGCTTGAGCCGATTACAAAACAAAGGCATGAGTGTGCGGACCGCAGATGACAATCGTCATCAGCCACGAAGGCCAGGAGTCCAGCTGTATGACAAATGTCTCCAGTCAAACAAGTGTTTTGGGAAGAAATTTTCGATGTTCTCTTCAGAGACAAAAGGAGAGCCTGTAATTATAATCCTCTTCCTCTACTGAAATGAAGTGAGTTAAGAAAAAAATCAATGTCTGTCTGGATAGAGAGATGAAAATGAAGGTGCAAAAATCAATTGTATCGATGCAATCTGTGAGAGTAAGCGTCCGTCAGCTTGTCTGTCAGTGAAGAGCTGAATGAAATCTTCAAAGCTAAAGCAGCACGAAGGGTTACCCCCACCAGACTTATAATTCAATTTTAAAAAAAAACATTATATGGAGCGTTAAAGCGCTGAAAGTGGGAGGAAAACATCTGGTACATGATTTAACAAAATAAAAACTAATATCCAAAACACAAATAACTGTTGCTTCAGAGTGAACCAGCTCCAGCACTTCGACCTTTCACCTAGAAATTGGACATTGAAAGGAGTGGTATCTTGTGGACCATTTAAAGGAGGATTATATTTGTTTATTTTATGGATGTCCCAGTCCCGTGTGTTTGTCCCCGTGTACAAATCCGAGTAATTTGATTTTGAGTATCTGCCAATAGCCAGTCCTGATCCAATACTTCAGCAATTCATTAAAATAATAATAAAAATGGACAACACATCCAAGTTGTCCTTTTACGTGTTTTATGTATTTGACGGTGTGTGATTTGCTAAAGTGTTATGCATACAAGGTCGTTAAAACTTGAGCTGACCCATTACATCAAACAAACTTCATTTGTTCGTGTGGTGACCGCAAAGCAGACACCTTGGATAAAAGTTCTAGCAACTCGTCACTTAGCTCATTGAGAGCTTTGTCTATAAAGTAGACTACAAAGCTCAACCTTTGCAAGCACAATCACCGGCTCTTAATCCGGTGCAATCAATCTGGCTGTCATGGCTGTGATCTTTTTGACCTTTTGTGGCACCAGTATTCAGCAACACTTTTTTCAGTGTGCCCCAGGGAAGCTGTGGCTATAGAGTTGTTCATTATTAGCTTCTACTAGCAAAGACGCACTCCGCTCTCTCAATCAATACAGCCTCCTAGTGGGTGGTCGCAAGCCAAGGTAGGCAAGACCATGAGTACTCATTTTTTACTTGCTCTTTTTTGTCATCTACTTTCTTTCTGTGGCTAATGCAGGAAATGAGAATTGGAGAAAATGTTCACGCACAGTGTGCATATGCAGCTCAGCGTGACTGACCATCTCTCAGACAGAAGTAATAAACGGTTTCAAAGTGAACGAGACCATTAAAAGGCGTACACCCAGATTTAGGTCGAACACACCCGGGATCGTTTTGATGAAAGCTGAGGGGCAACAGACCCACTGCTGCAGGGAACCTTGATTATAATTTATTTCACAAATGTGGACTAGATTTTCATGTCTTATTTGATCTTGATTTCAAAGTAATTATTTGTTCCCTCGGACTTGAATGAGATAATTTTCTGGAAGTTATTACAATTTGCTTTACTTTTAGAGTGCATCTAGATTCTGCAACCTGTTTTTTCTCTCTGAATCATTAAAGCTTCATTTCCACTGAGTGGAACAGTCCGCCTTTTGGTCTGTTTCCATTGTAATAGCAGTCCATACAGCAGGTCCGTACCAGTCGATTAATTGCCCCTCTGTTGTAGGTCCGTAGGGCGGAGCTACTGGCGTTACACAGCACAGACCTTTGATTTGAGGAATGAAAAACATCACTGGTTTATGCTCTACTCGAATGGCACAACCTCACCCACCCAGTGAGAGTCCAGCTGGCAGTGGAAACTCTTTCCTGAATATGCTGGACCATAAAAAAGCAGAGCAGACCACACTAAGCCGCACCAATCAACACTCAGCCGATACAAAACAAGGCTTTAGTTTTCTTGAGTTATCAGTCGCTCACTTCAAATACTACCAATGACCCCCCCCCCCCCCCTTTTAACTACTTTAAATCAGGTGCCTGTATAATGGAAAGAGTGGTCAATTAATATGAGGTCATGTAACATTTGCATATCGAACACCACCCTTGTGCCTGTCTCCCAGCTCGCTAAGCGGAGCAGCAGCAAGTGAGGTTTTTTTTATCCATGTGAAACGGCAAAAAGAGGTTCCGTTCAGATACAGTGAAGAGATTCTACACATTGTTCCTTGACCAGAGTTGGAATATGTTGTTGAAAATAAGATTTCCTTATCGTTTGTCAAAACTTGCTCATTTCTAAGCAACAATTTTATTACTGACAATTGATTGACAAAGAAAGATGACGTTTTCTTTTTCTCTTTTTGGAATATCTGTGTGCGCAATTATTGAGCAACTGTTAGTATAGAATAATTGTTCAACTGAATATAAATTTCCCTTCTTATATGTTGATGCTTATCTGTTAAAGGGAGAATAATTAAAAATGACATTTCTGACCTTTCAAAAATAACAAAATCTGAAACCAATTGCCAACCATCCAATTACTGAGTCTGTGAATTTCTTCATCCGCTGACCTACACCTTTTGTCTAGCAGAAGCCATGGCCCGGTTGGTCCAGTTGCTGCTGTTTTACACCTGGACACAGTACAGAGAGGTGGAGTCTTCTCCTTAATCACAAATCCACTGTTCAAGAAGGACCCCCATATTCTCATTAGGGTATTGGTCAGGTGACGTTGATTTAGATACCCCATTCAACCCAAAAAAGTCAAACTAGCTCGTCCTTCACAAAGAATCCCATACCAGTACCTCACCTCCACCTTTCTAACAAAACAGCTGAATAAAAGGGAAGATAATGATTGCCTTTTTAACTTGTTCTAAACTCTCTAAAAGTTTTTCCTGTGACATACTGTATTGATTTTATCTGAATGGACTAAAGGCATGCATTTGTCTTGATTAAGCCAGAACATCTGTGCAGCTTTCTCCATCAAAGTGGCATTGAGTCGTAGCCTGTTAGGGACTGAGCCGTTCGACAGGAATTCTGTCTACAGCGGGGATAATATATCCAGCTGAACTCTGCTGACTGTAAAATTTGAGCCATATATATATGAGCGGGGACAGAGGTGCTGCTTTTATCCCTTTGACCCCAGATAGATTGCTCTTATTTCCCATGGTTCAGGAGGCCAGACCCTCTTGATTTCTGAAATTAGATGTCAGAGTCTCTCTTGTGAAGCAGAGTCATAACTTGCTGTACATTGCTCCGTTTGAAGTGCCCTTCAACTCTGTTTCACAGCAGACATCATTAGAGTTTTATTACCTATAAGAGAAATAAAGGAAAGATGGGTGGTCAAAAATGTAAGGTTTTGCTCTATTAAATGACCCTTTCCTATATCAGTGGGGTGGGGAAAAAACAGAATCTGATGAGCAATGATCTTCATCCCAAAAAAATAAAATATCACCCTTCCTTCACGCCATTCCTTTTAATCCAAACTTACAAGTTCAAGTTGGTGCAGCTGTGCAGAAAAAAGGAGAATCACACTCCAACAAGCTGACAGGATCCAAGATGACAAGTTGAAAATTTGATATTTGCAGCACAGTTTCAAGCGTCTGCTGCAATTTTTCTTAAATTTCTGCTCTAGGTAGCCACAAGCGATGCATTGTTTCTAAATATTTGGTAAGAACATGCATTAAAAACTGTTTTGGCCCATATTCTTTTAAAGATTTTAACTCATAATCCTCAGTAATGGTCAGACGCAGGTTGCAGCTGTTTTCTTTCCCCTGGAGAGTCTGAATGCCAACTTTGTTCTCCAGAGTCCTGCTTTTTGTGATTAAAAGTGCATGTTGAGGGGATTTAGCTGATGACAAAAAAAAGTCAATTGTCTCCTTAGTACAAAAAATCATCTCATCTACATGAAAATGTGTGTTTATGTATTTTTTTAAGCACAAAACTAATTTTAAGCTTAGCTTCTAGCCTTTTATATGTGCTTCAGATGCTTCTCATCAACAGAAGGAGCAACAGAGTACATCCATATGGCCCAGATTAAAGGGTTCTTTATAATAAAAACACAATCCCCCACCCCAAACCAGGAATTGTGCATAAAATATATCTTCTTGCTCTTTGATGAAATCTTCATGGAGTTCGGCATTAAAGCCTGAACAGAGATGTAGCTGCTGCTATTTTTAGATGTAGAGTTTCATCATCCGGCGCTCTGTTGGCAGCAGACGTCCAGCTATGATGAAATCAGTCTCACAAACATCGAGCGGCGAAACAGAAAGAGAAAGTTTTTGCTCTTCATTAAGCATGCTAAATCACATTTTTTCTTTTGGAAGAAGTTCCCCGTGTCGTATTTTTCACTAAAGGCTCGCAGAACTCTCTGAATTTTCTTTCTCTGTATAAAAACGGTAAAATCATTAGGTTATGTTTTATTTATTCATTTTCAAGTGTAAAACTCTGCCTTTAAGTGGATATATATATATATATATATATATATAAATATATATAAATATATATATATGTGTCACGCTATATATATATATATATATAATCATTCTTTTGATGCTGCTCTACATCATGGACAGAGGAAGTTACTAGCTGCCAAGATTATGAAATCTTAATGTTAGCCTCCAGCAGGTGGCGTCTCTCTTGGCATCATAAACATAATTTTCATTTTAAAGTCTGAAGGGGACCAAATATGTATTTGTTTAATCAACATAAGGAGTGTTTGAGGACATTTCAGTCGACCCAAATTTAGCTGTGTCGGTGACAGTTTGGGAATCAGAGATCTTACCTGTGTCTACTGGTCAGTATCAACCTATTTCCACGAGAGCTGAAAGAGCTCAGATGAGGAGAACCATCGTCCCTGAACCTTCGGGTCTGCGGGAGCGTGCCACTCGTTGTACTTTGTCCAATTATCAGGCTGGAGGAACAATCCTCTCAGAAATGAGACGTGGCTGCTCTATTGATCTGTTTGTACCAACCACATCTCTTTTGCCTTTCTCACACCATCACCCCATGCTGCTCCTCTAAATTACTGATCAGTTTGTTTCACTAAATCATATGGCCGGATTATTTGTTTATCAAAACAGCGGATGCGTGTGCAACCAGGGTGCAGAAAGAGACTCCAGCCCTTTACATAGTTCAGGTTCCCATTGTTATTATTTGCGTTAGTCTTGCAGTTGAAGTGTTGGTTAGCTATGTTAGCTTGTTTGACTGGCAAAGGCCGCAGCGGACACGTTAAACTAATAATTTCCATTGATCCTTTTTTTTTCTTCATTTTAAATCATGTCGGAAAACCCTAAGGGCCATAGGCCAGTTGTACAGATTGCAATTCCCACATTTGAACACTTAGTGTAGACGCCCAGGCATTTTCAACGTAATGCACAGAGTTCATGTAGCTAATTAATAAAAAAAATAGATTCCTATGAAAACATCTGAGTCATCTTCTCAGACCTGGACACTAAACTCAATGTGTCACGCTATCCAGGAGCTTACAACGCATTAAAGAGCGCAGTTACTTCAACTTAACCACTGATGCAGAAGGAGAGCATACAGGGATTTCCTTCTGCTGAACCAATCAGAAAAGCTGTCATTCGGAAAGTCTTTCAGACTTCTCATCACTTCAGTTGGAGAAAAGTTCCCTGATTTCAAAACTTTGGCTGAAGTGGGGCTCATAATTTGAGACTCCAGTGTGACAACAATCTTCTGCAGATTGTTGTATTTCTAATCACCTATTCGTTCCAATCTCCTCTTCTTATCACTTACAAACACATATGTTTTTTGTTTGCCTTGAAAGGGGTGCATGTTGATAGAACTCTCTAGAACTTGTGCATTTTATTTCGTCTATCAAAACGGTTTAGAAAGACATAATCACATTTCTTTCTGCACCAATGCTTAGTTCAGCGTCTACCTGTTTTTCTGTTCTTCGCTGCAGGAGCTAAAGAGGAGTTTTTTGTCTGTTTATATCAGTTTACTGTTGCATGTAAATGCCAAAAGGTGAGTTTCTATGTCTTTATTATATAGTTTAAAGTAGGGATGCACCGATACCGGTATAGGGTATCGGCCCCGATACGTCTAATGTACGAACCGACACTTAAAATGTGCAATAAAATCTGCAATAAATTCACACACAAGTCAATTTTTCAATTGAAATGTTTGTTTTGTGGTCATTTTATATTTCAAATCTGTTTTATTTTTTCTTAGTTCTGTTTAATTGGTAAAGTCTGGTGTCTTTAGTCTCTTCAATAAAGGTATAAGATGGAAGGTATACGGTGTATTAATTCAACAATAGTATTGGATTGGTATCGGGTATACAAAGATACACAAAGCTCAGGCATTGGTATCGGTATCAAGACTGAAAAAGTCAGATCGGTGCGCCCCTAGTTTAAAGTATGGTTAAGTATATTTTGAAGTTTGACCGTATTAGAATTTTATTTAATCTGCTATGCTGAGTCCTTGTTTGCATCACTACAAGTTTTGGATTATTGTGCAAATACCGGCAAAAAATAATTAATAATACTGGATATCCCTACTTATAACTTATAACTTGCATAGTACTTATAAATTCAGTTCATGGCTTAAAACATGTTAATCATGGCAAAGATTACCTGAAATACTTGATTCTGAAAGGTTGGAGAAAAACGCTACCAGTTGTGTTAACGACGATTTGACTCAGAATGAGAAGGAGAGCGCCTGCAAACATCACCTTAACTAGATTACAGACGGAGGAAGAACCTCAATGTCTCCACCTCTGCCTTCACTCAACAAAAAGCTGTAAATATGCAAAGTAGATTAATTAGTTTCCCAAGGTCACCTGCGCAGAGAAGCACTCTGCGTGTCAATAAATCAGCAGTATCTCAGCTGCGACGTAACCAGATGAGTTGCTGCAGAGGTTTTATTGATATTTTCCCAGGAGTTAAAGAGGCTTTGTGTGAGGCTTCATTTGGCCAAAATGTATTTGCCTTTAATCCACGGCCTTGAAAACCCACAAGGGTCTGAGTTGTTAGAGCATCTTAGTTCTGGTGGCTTTAACTGGAGAGTGTGTGCAGTGCACCTCAAAGTCCACAGCTCATTTGAATCCAGGCCTAAACCCTTTGGCCAGAGCTACAAAGTCAGCATTCTGAAGCAAGCCCAGGCTTATTAGGTCTAATCCTTGGCAGCTTTCTGTGTTTGTATCATCAAATTGGATTAGAGTAACACATGGATCTTAGTTTACCAATATATATTACATTTTAATGTTTCTACGGCGATAAATTGTAGCTGCGTGTGGAGTGATGTTTGCTGATGCACTTTAAAAAAAAAAAAAGACTGAGCTTTTTTCCTTCTTGTCTGTGAATCTATAGGATGGTGAGAATTAGGAGAATTGGGTGACTGCTCATCATGTTTCTCACAATGCCGCCGCGTGACTTTTATCAAACATGTGTTGCTGAACATAATCTCGCTACATATCGTTCATGGTCACCATCATGCTCGCTCAGAAGGTTTTGATATGAAAATGAAAGTCGAATGTCACAGTCAAACATGGGCAATTTGGAGGTGGATGTGAAACTCCAACATTTTCTTTCATGTTTGGTGAGGCACCTTGTGACAAACTCGAAACTGTTGTTTTTTTGCAATGATTGGATCATTCTTGCCAAACTTCTAACTTCATATAAATACTTAGAATTTTTACTTTACTTGTTATGACTATTGAAGGCAAATGGTTGGTGTATGTAGGGGTATTAAAGTATAATGTGGACTGAGTAGGGCTGCACGGTGGTGCAGTGGTTAGCACTGTTGCCTTGCAGCAAGAAGGTTGTGGGTTCATATCCTGGCCCAGGGCCTTTCTGCATGGAGTTTGCATGTTCTCCCCATGCATGCGTGGGTTCCCTCCGGGTACTCCGGCTTCCTCCCACAGTCCAAAAACATGAATGTCAGGTTAATTGATGTCACCAAATTGTCCTTAGGTGTGAGCGTGGTTGTTTGTCCTGTTTGTCCTGCCCTGTGATGGACTGGGCAGGACCCTGTCCAGGGTGTACCCCGCCTCTTGCCCGTTGACAGCTGGAGATAGGCACCAGCACCCCCGTGACCCATTAAGGATTAAGCGGTAAAGAAAATGGATGGATGGATGGATGTGGACTGAATAAAAAAACGTACCACAGTGTAAAAAATGTGGGGAACCATTTCTTTGTTGATTTTTCTTTTTTTCAACTTTACACTTATGCTACACTTTATGTTGATCTATCTTAAACTAAAAATAAACCAAATAAAACATTATACTGTTAGACGTTTGGTGGTTTTAAAAACAGGCTCAGTTAGTTTAGTGTCTTCATTGATTATTATTGGGTTTTTTTATTTGTTTTTTTATTTTCTGTTCTGTTTCTATGACGCGATTATTTAATTTAAATTTTTATTTGATTTCCAAGAATAACAGCTGAATTTTAATATACCAAAATGGTTTACCCGGTGTAAAAAAAATTAAAAAAAATATCCTCTGGACAAACTCTGTTGCAACATTAGAGTCACTTCGACCTCAGCCCCAGCATCGAAATCACTGGATTTTTCCAGATGCCATTAAGCAGCATCTGCTGCAAACAAACCCAAATAACCTCAGACACACACAAACACACACATAGAATCAATAAGGCCAGCTGCCTTCAGGCTAAAGACACATGCCACCGTCCTTCAGGACCAAGTGGGTCGTGTCATGTCTCATTCCCACATCCCCCCAACTCGGAGATTTAGCCAGCCTGGAGCTTGAGATCTCTGTTCCAGCAGATGTTACCATTATGTTTTAGGTTTTTACTTATATAAACAATTTTATGGTAGACATTTTAAAGCAAGAAAGATTAGGATTAAGAAGGGAAAAGTTGTACAACACAACAATTACGTGATAAAACTTTCACCAGAAAGGATGAAGGCTAATGCATTAACCATAGGTGACTCTGTAAGGAGGGTCCAGGTTTTATTGTTGCTGGTGTTTTTATAAAGAGAGATAAATGTTTTTTCAGGGTAAACTCTGCAGTTCTTCTGAATGTTCTAGGTAGTTCAGAGCAGTTACATGCAATGGCAAGGCCAGGCAATTTTATTTGTATAGCACACTTTTAACATAAGGTAATTTGAAATGCTTTACATGATTTGGTGGTAAAGAAAAAAAAATGTATAAAATATGATAAAATAAAACAAAATTTCAAAAAACTGCAATTTAGGAAAAGTAAGGAAAGTACAAGATCAGAGAAAGTAAAAACAGCAATTATGTGTAACAACATTAGAGAAAACAACAAAAACTGCAATCAATCCTTGATTTTAAAGAGCCTAATGATTCAGCAGTTTAGCATTCGTCTGGAAGTTTGTTCCAGATTTGTGGAGAATAGAAACTGAAAGCTGCTTCTCCATGTTTGGTTCTGATTCAAGGAATGATTAGTAAGCTAGAGTTGTAGGACCTGAGTGGTCTGCTGGGTTGGTACGGTGATCACAGGTCTTCAACATACTTTGGAGCTGCGCCATTTAATTATCAATTACAGAGTAGGAGTTTTTAGAAGTCTATTCTCTGAGCTACAGGGAGCCAGTGGAAGGACTTTAGAACTGGGGTGATGTGTTTTACTTTTCTGGTTCTAGTGAGGACAGCAGTGTTCTGGATCAACTGCAGATGTCTAATTGACTTTTTAGGGAGACCTGTGAGGACGCTGTTGCAGTAATCAATCTGACTAAAAATGAATACATGGATGAGTTTTTCAAGGTCCTTTTGTGACATTAGTCCTCTATTCCTAGATATGTTCTTCAGGTAATAGAAGGCTGGCCTCTTTATTACCTTTATGTGACCCTGGAGGTTCAGGTCTGAGTCCATTATTACACCTAAATTACGTTTTGATCAGTTGTTTCTAGTTGTATCAATTGAAGCTGTGTGCTGACTTTCGATCGTTCCTCTTTAGGTCCAAAAATAAGTATGTCAGTTTTTTGTTTTTTATTCAACTGGAGAAAGTTCTGGGACATCAATCCATTGATGTGCTTGATGCATTTACATAGGGCTTGGATGTTTTCAAAGCCACTGGTGTCATTGTAATGTACAGAGTGTCATCTGCATAGTTATGGTAACTAATCTTATTGGTTGTTATAATCTGGGCTACCGGGGGCATGTAGATTTTAAATAGAAGAGAAGAGGAGAGGACAAGTTAAATTGGCACCAAGTATGACAATACAAAATAAATGTTTCTATTTAACTGTTTTATACATGTGATTTTTGTAATATTTTAGTATTTAAATCACTTATTTTATGTAGCATAACAATTACATTTACGTTTTATGCGGGTGGGACTGTCACACAGTGAATGAAGCTGGCAGATGATGCATTTTTATTCTAGGGGAAGTTTACACGACAAACATCGATACAACAAAGATAACTGGAGCAAATACAAACAGCTGCTTTTAAATAAGACATTCAGAAGGATTTCATTCATCAAAATGAGCAACAATCCAAGTCTTAAAGAGATTCAGTCAAATCTCATCCAGCTGCATAACGAGTAGAATGAAGCAAACTGTGAAACCATGAAACTAACTGAGAAATTTGTTAATTCTGCATTGAAATTATCATTTGAATAGAGGAAAAAGGGTATTAACGACTGTTCACTTTATAAACCACAGGTTGATGCTTCCCTCTGCTGGACAATGAATAGCATCACAAGCTCAGATACTTTATTACTCCTGCAGCTCCTTTTTGGTAGGCGTCAACGGTGATCTAATGAAGCCGTGCTGAAGCTTCACCTCAGCTCCATTTGCATCTGAAAGTGGCAGTTAAGTTGTGCATCAGTGGCAGGAACTTTACCAAGTTTGAATAATGAGAAAATCATTCCTCTTTCCGAGGGTTAACTTTGCAACAAAGATCTAATTGATTGCACACCCAGTGAGCAAAACTACAACTTGCAGATTATTGCCGGGGGGGTGCTTTGGGATCAATGTGGTGCCAACATGTTGGAAAGTCTGCATGTGGGCGACTGCAGGCTACATCAATCTGGATGTGACACTGAGCCATTTCCTGGTCACTGCCCTGCTCTGATTCTCTCAGTGTTGAAAAGGTCTCCAGCTGCTGTAGCGTCTCTTTTAGACTGCTCTAGGGGGGGAGTGGGTCTATGGATATCCTCTGGAGAGCCAAACTCCTCCACCTGGAAGCAACATCAGGACCGAGCGCCTGCCATGGTGTGTGATGGTAAGACTGTGATGGTCACAGGGCTGTCTTGGAGGAGGTGGAGAAAACACAAGTGGGTGGGCAGTTCAGTGGGAATTTGTGGCGATGCTTTTTACTGGTTTCACTGGTCAGGGAGTGGGAGGAAGTTTTTCTCAGCTTGTACTTTAGATTTCTTAGTGTTTTCTGTCATCTTTATGTGATTCTAACTTGTAAAAAAAGAAGATTTGATCAAGAGCTTAAGGGTAAGTCTGTTTCCTCTTGTTTGATTTATCTAAAAGGCATGTTACTGTAGCTTGAATGAAAAATTAAGAAGTCAGTCATTGTATTTGATCTGATGTTTCTCTACAACCAAAGTCCTCTTTAGATCTACCTTTACCTTACAGATGCTAAAATGTAATCGTTTTCCGATATGTATTTTGTAAAGGAGGTTTGAGGGTGTGGCCTAATGTGATGAATACTTCTATCAAAGTGTTAATGATTGATAGGGAGCTGTATTACCTACAGTAAAATGAGCATGACAATGAAAGCCAAATGCAATTTAGAAAAAATATAAATTATTTAGACAGATGCAGCAATCCTAAAATAGTTGATCTGCCTGAAATATGACGACCCAAATGAGGGTCAACAAGAGCCGGAAAGTCACAAATTTACTTCAAGTTATCTGTAAAGTACAAAAATAGACTTTGTTTTCTCTGCAGCCACCCAGGATGAGACAATATTGAGTTTTTGGAGGATGGAAAATGACTGGAAGCTTCAGACTGTTAAAATAAAAGACGGATGTAGCCATGATGATGTCATTTATTGATTGGTGGAGTCACATTTCAAGCTGCCTTGCCTTGTTTTGACTGGAAACTGTAAGCGATCTGTTGATCTTATTGAGAACAGTGTAAACCACTGCTGTACCTTGAGATGGAAGAATAACTCTGAATATAATATGCTGTCTACATTAGTCAAAAATATAGATTTGTTTTTTCTAAAATGAAGGGAACTTAAAACTCGTTGTGGCTCTTGGAAGTGTGCTTAGTTTTGTTATTTTAGATAAATTTTTCCATGCATTGGAGACATATATAGTATACAATTTGACGGAAAAATGAAGAAATCTATTAGAGGGAAAAATCTATGAAATTAAAATCTGCAGTAACTGTCTTGCATTAAATTAAAACCTTGATGAAGCACCTTTTTATTCAGTTTCAGTGTTCAGTCTTCCTTGGTTCACACCTGTCATCGGTTATTAACCCGGATTAACCCTAAAAAAATTCTTAATTGTTCTAGCTGATTTATCCGAGATTTATTTAGAGTTTGCAAAGGTGGTTTCAGAGGATTTCAGTGTGCAAAGTTAGGATACAAAAACAATTCAGAGCATTACAATACCTTTGAAAAATAGTGAAGTCATCTAGCTGTATACAGAGAACATGTGAGACTTATTAGAAAACATAGCAATTTTCTCCATAACTTATAGAAACCAACTAAATGCAGTCAGTCAGAGAGGCGGCCAGGACGCAAGAGCTGTAGGAATTCTCTCCAAGTACTGTTTTTCTAAGTAATGTTTTCAAAAGAAATATTTTTTAAAAATCTCTCTAAATATTTACAAGAATGTTTTCTGGTCTGCTTGAACCAAACTCAAACATCAGGGTCACAAAAAGCACACTTTACCCACACTAAAGTCTGATGGTGCGAGCAACATCCTCTCCTAGGATTACTTTTCTTCAGACATAACTGTGTTTTTGCTAAACTGGATAAAGTTCTGAATACCATTTGGTTTTGACTAAAATTGATCAACTGGTTTGAAAGAGAGCTAAAGATGCAGAGGGATTTTAGTTTTCAGTATCGAAGTGAGTCCAAGCATACAGAATGCCTTCCTCAGAAAAGTGTGACATGATACTGGATTCATACCCGTAACACACCCCGAAATAAAAAGCAGTGTAACCAACTGCCTTCAGAAGTCCCCTAATTAGTAAATAGCAAGTGTGTAATTGAAACCATTAAACGGATGAATATTAATAAATTAAAAACTTTGCTTCTTAATTTACTTACTTAATATCCCTCTGGGATTAATAAAGTATTTAACTGAATTGACTGATCACCCTAAACCGACCATCCTCTCAGTGAAACATGATGCTGGCATCATCATAGTGTGAGGATGCTTGTCTTACTAGTAAGGACCACAAAACTGATGCAGTATAGCTACCTTATGTCTTGTTACTGTCCACAATCTTTCCATGACATGAAACCTCACCTTGGTAGCAGAGTTTGGTTTTCCTCACCCAGTTTTAAGACTTCTACATAGCTATTTCTGCTTCACTTAGTAACTGTGTTTCAACCTACATGTGACACTGATGATCATTATCAACAATTTTTTTTGTATAATTGGCTGATCACACACAGGACTGTAATCCTACAAAATCCCTGAGTTTGTGTAAGAACTGATGCTGCTTTAAAGGAAAAACATATTTATAGATAAAGATATTTATTTTATTTAGTTTTTTTTTGGTTTATATATATATACATATATTTATAAATTGCATGTGGTTTCCAAATAACCCCATACATGACATATGGTGCGGAAGTCATGAAGAATAACAGTTAGCCAGTTTCTCTGGTGCAGGAGAACGTTCCAATTAATTAGAAGTAAATACTTAACTGATAATGTACTAAGCATATTGTAATCTAATTCCAAACTGCATGCAGAAGTTGCTTGAAATCTAATCAAAAATGTTTAACTTAAAAAAAGCATAGGTTAAGACAATTATTTAAAAATGTTACAAGTCTTGTAGGGCTAAATGTTTGAAACAACTTTAATAAGGAATTACGGCAGATTTGCTCAAAACAAAGATTACAATTTTAAAAAAAATGATAACTGATATTTTCTTAATCAAGGCAGGAAAATTTGGTCTCATTTATGGTTATTAAAAATGTTTTCTCTGGTACAGAATCTGCCACAAATTGATTTTTACACTTACAGAGTCACCCAGGAGGTCATGTCAGGCAGCCCAGAGAACATCGTCCCAGGATCAGCTGACACCACCGAGCCACGCAGCAAGCACAGTGTTCACTGTGTCCCACAGCGATTCCCTCTGGACCACGGAGACCCCACAGAAAAAATGTGACGTCTTCTGGTTCCCCATTCACTTCATGTCCACCGGGGGGAGCTTCCTGGCCTGTGGCATCATCATCAGCAGCCTGTACTTTGCCGGCCATTGCAAGAAGGCCACCAACATCCTGGGGCCGGCCCTGCTCTCCATAGGGTTGATGGTTTTCGTGGTGGGACTGGTCCTCATCCCAGTCACCAAGGAGAACAAAAAGCAGTCAAACATGAGGAGGCCCCTCAGTTATTACAAGTCTTCGGTCCTCAACGTGTGATAGCCAGAGCGCTGACTGATTTTCCTGGAACACTTCAGTGATTGAAAGAAAAAACATCTAGCATGGGATTAAATCCAGGAAATATTTATGAAGTGACTAAGCATGGAGACATTTCTGTTACCTCCCCTGGGTCAACAGGACTTATTTTGCTGTCTTGAGTGTGCATGACTTCATTTGTATCAGCTGTTGGAGCCATTTGGAGTTTAAAATACAATTATTCACACCGTAACAAACGTTTTAGCACTGATGAGAAACAGCAAAGATACCTTTTTAAATATTTATGCAAGGGAAAGGTACACAAGCGAAATTTTCTAAAGTTGTTCTGAACGTGCTGACTCATGAATTATTAAATGGTTTATAATTATCACATTTCGGTTTTTTGTCTTGTTGCATGCGGTAAGATGCTGGTTGCCGAGTGGTTCCATTGGAGGGGATATAGGAATAGAAATGCATTCAGCCTTGAATTAGGCAAATGATCGGAGTTTGACTGCAGTGACTGGAAAGCACAAGATTCAAAAAAGATTTAAAATAGTGACAAGAAAAACATTCAGTCGCCTGCAGGCCCAGTTTTAACTGCAGTAAGCATTCAGTGCTAAATAGTCAAAATAAACCCTTTAGCAAGGCTGTGTGTTAAAAGAAAAAAAACAACCATCTAATAACTGTGCATTAACAAGTAAATTAATGAATTATTCACACTATCACAAAGTTTGAAAGATGCAAGATATGAGGATCGTAACGCTCTTGTCCCAGTTTTTGGGAAAGGAGTCCGGGGTGCGTGCCACAACTATGAACAAACTCGGCCACCATTCTTCTTAGATTTTGTTTATGGCATTCATGGACAGGGTCTTTGGGCATAGCTGTCTGATTTATTAAATCAGTGTGTCATCTTTGCTTGTTGAACACGAATTGGTTTTGTTGATGTCATCAAGTCATGACCTCCAGTATTAGGGGTTCTTTCCCCCAAGTGGAAGAGTTCCTGAATGATGATGGATGGATGGATGGATGGATGGATGGATGGATGAACAGACGGGCGGACAGGCAGATGGATGGATCATATTTTCACAAAAAAACATAAAGACATAATTAAAAGATCAAGTTCTACCTCCTACTTGTGCTAGTAGTGAGAAATATAAAAGCTATAAGGTAGAAATTATATAAATTTAGCCAAAGGTAGAGATTTTGACTGTACCGCCATACTGCAGTTGTGCATTTTCATGATGTCATCAAGGTGTGCATACCTGTATGTACCTACACTGAATATTGAAAGTTTAAAGTTTGCTGTTTTTCATTTAACACAAAAGAAAGCTGTTGAACTTTAAGCATTTTTATTCAAATGCAGGTTACGTTTTGTGTGATATTAAATGTATAAATAAGTAACCAGGAAAGCAGAAAATTTGAACTTTATTTTTTTAATATTTACGTTATATTTAAAATATTATCATTCGTATGTTGTAAGATTTTTTAAATTATCTCAGAAAAAGAATTTAATATTTTTAAAATGCATTTTGGACAATACATTTTCTTTAACTAGCATTCTAAACTTTTTTGAAGCACTTCCGCTGCATTGTATCTGGAAAGTGATAAGCAGTCATTTTTACATATATAAAGAAAAGAATATACCGCAATACATATCATTATCATGCAGGCTTTAGATCATACCACGCTATAGTGTAGATTTGAGGCTATATCGTCCAGCCCAAACTTGTCCATCAAAATAGAATTTGAAGAAAATTTGGTTTCCAATCGCATTGTCTGGGACCCTTAGTAAGATTTCTCGGTTCGGTTCGACTAGAGTCGGATGTGACTAATGAGGCGTTCAAACCGCCCAATGTCCAGAACGGCAAAATTAAATGTTAAGTCTTTTTGAAACTTTGCTGCTTTCCAAGCTTCAGTGTGGCAAAACCTAGCAACACAAAAGTTAAGATAGCTGTACTTTAAGCACTGTCCTCTGAGTGTTAACCAATCAGAGCGTCTCACTGTAGTGACGTCGCCCTACTTCGATGATGTCTAGCCAGTCACGATCCACCGTTGTTTAAAACATCCGGCAGAGAAAGGCTTGCCCGTCCACTCGGAAAGCTGTAGCCTTAAGAATGTATAGGCCTCTAACTAGTAGCTTTGAGAGTGTTTTTCTGACGGCAACAAAATGTGAATGCACCTTCAGGCAATTTTTTCTTGCTGCATGTAAATGCACTGATGTATCCACGAAATGATTCACAACTGTCATATTTCTTGAAATAAGTGATACACGAACCATTGACAGCCTGGAAAAATACCTTAGAGTCACAGAAGCCAATCTGCTGGAGGCCCAGTATGAAGTTTTCATAGTCAGTGATGATTTGGAGAGTCACACTATCTTGTGGTGTTGGTCCACTGGGTTTGATCTAGTCCAAAATCAGCATAAAAACATTGAGGAAATTATAGAGTAGCTAATGTTTGACTTATTAGCAGCTTTAATTCATAATCATCAAGGTACAAAAACAAATGCTTGAATGATTTTACTCAGTGTTGTGAATCTGTCTGATAGGTAGGCTTCTATTTTAAACTCAATGACAAAAAAAACAGCCTTTTTGGATGATATTCTGCTTTATTCAACTGGCACCTCCAGCAGGACTTTGAAATCTGTCTGCCATCTCGGAAAGGTACCACCAGTCCAAGAATAATGTGGCTCAGACAGTCACGAGGAGAAAATCTTGCTATCGAAGTGCTTATTAACAAGTGCTTTAAAATGATTTCTCTGAAATTCAACCCCTAAGATCTTTTTTGACCCTACTTTAGAGACTACTTTGTAGTCTCTCTCTACACCACATATTATCATGTGGTATCATCTAAAAGGACTCACGGAATGACTCACTAATTCTCAATTTCCCTAAGACATCAAAATGCAAATCTAGAATTGACATCATTCCCAGCTTTTCCTTGCTGCAGTTTTAGATAATAGACCAGCAGCCTAACTGGTCCAGAAGGACTCCAAGTGGCTACAGTTGCTAATAATAAGTTAATTATCAGCATTTTCTCCATTTTCTCCACTGTAGCTGTGTTTCAACCATTAGTTTCCTAACAATGTCCAACCACTTTGATACTTATCAGTCTGGTTTCCGTGCTCATTACAGCACTGAGACTGCCCTCGTCAAAGTTTTCAATGACATTCACAGTAATACAGACTGTGGTAGAACCACTATATAATATGTACATGCTCCCACTATCCCATATTATAACCAACAAAAAGATTAATTACCATAACTATGCAGATGATACTCGGCTATACATTAAAATGTCACCAGGTGACTATATACCAATCCAAGTACTAAACAAATGCATCGAGCAAATCAGTAGCTGGATGCCCCATAACTTTCTCCCGCTGAACAGAAACAAAACTATGGACTTTATTTTGGAATTAAAGAAGAAAAATCAAAAGTCAACGCACAGCTTCAGTTGATACAACTAGAAACTAATGATCAGGTACGTAATTTAGGTGTAATAATGGACTCAGACCTGAACATCCAGGGTCACATAAAGGCAATAACAAGGTAAGCTTTCTATCAGCTGAAGAACGTTTGTAGGAATAAAGGACAGATGTCACAGAAGGACCTTGAAAAACTAATTCATGCGTTCATCTTTGCTCGGTTTGATTACTGCTCCGTGTCCTCACAGGTCTATCTAAAAAGTCGATCAGACAGCTGCAGCTGATCCAGAACACTGCTGGGCGCGTCCTCACTAGAACCAGGAAAGTAGAACACATCACCCCAGTTCTTAAGTCCTTGCATGGCTCCTTGTATCTCAGAGAATAGACTAAAATACAGCTACTAGTTTATAAATCATTGAATGTTTTAGCACCAAAGTATTTTGAAGACCTGCTGTCACTATACCAACCCAGCAGACCACTCAGGTCCTCCAACTGTAGTCTACTAAAGATCTCTAGAATCAGAACCAAACATGGAAAAGAAGCTTTCAGTTTATATGCCCCACAACTCTGAAATAAACTTCCTGATGACTGATAAGCTGCTGAATCTTTACGTTCTTTCAAATCAAAGATTAAAAGTATACTGTTTAGAGATGCTTTTGAGTAATATTGATTTTTGACACAAATTTACTTTTTATTCTTTTCATAATTTGTTGTTTTTAATAAATGCAAATTTTGTTTAAATTTGTTTTTAATTATCATACTTTTACATAAATTTTGTTTTTATGCTTTTCCCACATTGTTGTTTTTAGTCAAAGGTTATGTTTGGTTTCTTTACCACCAAATCATGTAAAGCACCTTGAATTGCCTTGTGTTGAAAGTATCCTATACACATAAAATTGCCTTGCCTTGCCTTGCCTTGCCTCGTCTTGCCTTGCCTTGCCTTGCCATTCAAACAAGTTACCTCACAGATATTTTCTGTTTTAATTTGTTAATTTTTGGCTGTTTTTAATACAAAGACAACGTGAGTAAATCCAGTTTTCAGAATGTAGTCCCCAGAAAAAGATTTATTGTATTATTGATAAAAACTCTGAGCTTTTTCAGCAAGATCAGTTAGTGAAATAAAACTGTGAGCTTTTTCAGCAAAATCAGTTAGTGAATAAAGTAAAGTTTTGTCTTTTTTTGGGGTTTTTTTACTTGCTTGTCCTTACATTGTTGTATTGTCTTGATTATTGTCTTATAATTGCTTTCTTGTATTTTAATCATCAAATTGACTTATGCTGTGTTCCAATTTTAATAATGTAAAGCACTTTGAATGGCCTTGTGTTGAAAGTGTGCTATACAAATAAAATGACCTTGCCTTGCCTGGGGGAAAAAAGCTATCCAAACAAACCTGGCCCTATATTGAGTTAGTTAAGGTCAGAGGTCAGATAGCAACATGAAAGAGAGATGGAAAGAAACCCAGTGATGACCAGGGATTGTGTAGATAAAGAGCATTGGCAGACCCTATTAGCATAAAATCAACATATTATTTACTTGTTGAATACTGACAGCAAGAAGAGGCTAAATGTATCTTCCTCCTTTCAGTCATCTCTCCTCAGTACACACTCACCAGCTGGGTTAGACTTTAGATAGGCCCTATAGGGGCAGACACCCAGGGCGACAACTTTTGGGGTGTCCCACAGATTTTCTTTGATCTTATTCAAATAGTTAACTCATCCCTTCAATCAGGTGTCTTCACCCAGACTTTTAAAAAAGCAGTTATCAAACGACTGCTAAAAAAAGATCAATCTGGAAAACATGTTAATGCAGAACTACAAGCCAATCTCTGATCTTCTATTCAACAACAAGATTATTGAAAAAGCTGTTATCAGTTAAATAGTTTCCTAACAATTACCAACCGCTTTTATATTTTTTTTGTCCGGTGTTCATGCTCACCACATCACTGACACTGCCCTCGTCAAAGCTTTCAATGACATCCACGTAAATGCAGACGGTGGTATAACCACAGTGCTGGTTTTGTTGGACCTCAGTGCAGTCTTTGACACTATTGATCATAATCTACCCTATGGAATGACTGGAAAGCTGAGTCAGACTCACTGGTAAAGTACTTGGCTGGTTTGGGTTTTAACTTCTTTGCGTCAATATGCAAATTTTCATCAAAACAGACAGAAATCACAAGAGGCTGATTTTGGGTTCTCTTGTTAAAGAGTAACTGTAGCAAAGATGATGGTTGTACCCTACGAAGGAGTATCAGGGTGATTGTAGATAATAGACAAAATTTTTGAAAATTCTCTGGTGTCGAAAGATTTACACTTGCAAGAAAAAACTGAGAAATGTCTGTGATTAAAAGCATTACTTTAAGATTTTTAAAGTATTTTTTTAGATAAAAACATAATTTTTCTGGGATTTGAATTAAGTTATTTCCAATAGAAAATCCCGGTTCCGTGAGACAATATTAGGTAAGTTTATTTGCACACTTTGAACAACAAGGCAATTCAAGGTCCTTTATGTGATTTTGGGAGAACAACAATAAAAGCATAAAATACAACATTAGCGACACAAAACATATGACTCATTAAAACATATTGCATTCTATCTATTATCAATTGCTTGCTCAAAGGCAGCTCTAATCAGATGTTTTTTAGCTCAGTGATTTAGCAGCTTAGCAGTCGAAAGGAAGTTTGTTCCAGATAAGAGGAGCATTGAAACTGAAAGCTGCTTCTGCATTTTTGGTTCTGGTTCTAAGGATGTTTAGTAGAGCTGGAAGACCTCAGTGCTCTGGGGGGTCGGTATGGTGACAACAGGTTCTTAACATACTTTGGTGCTAAGCCAGGGGTCTGGAACCTTTGCCATCCAAAGAGTCGTTCTGCGCTTAATCCAGATAAATATAACTAATTCAGAGTCGCAAATGTTACATGACCTTTAGAAAAACTTGGGATTTTTTAAAATAATAATCTACTAGACTAAAATGTTTTAATTCATAAAGAGGCACTATTTTATTCCTGTTTTTAGGTTGTAAAAGAAAGAAAAAAACAATAAAATGTTAGTGTAACGAGGACCCATTCATTTTCTTCAGAGTTTTTGACATTTGGGGCAAAATTATGTAAAAATGCACATAGTTTTAAACCTAATTACCACATGAAGTATTGTTACTTTAATGTCATTCTATCACAGAAATTCAAAGTATTTTATATATAACAAAACACCTGCTAAAACCCCAAATTTATTATTGAAAGAAAATGCTAACATTATTTGGCATGTTTGGTGCGAGAGCCGTTGTGGAAGGTCTAAAGAGCCACTTGAGCCACAGGTTGCAGACCCCTGTGCTAAGCCATAGAATGGTTTACAAACTAGTAAAAATATTTGGAAGTCTATTCTCTGAGCTAGAGGGAGCCAGTGAATCTCCTGGTCGTAGTACATACAATTTAAGTGTAACATTTACAAGAAGCACATTTGATTTTTTTTAAAGTGTAATTTGTAGCTACATGCAACTGTATTCCTGGATCAAAACTACAAAAGAGAAGCTGCTACAAGGCTGCATGAAGAAGTAGGTCTTATTGTGTGACAATAACTAAAGTTACACACTTGCACATTGCTCAAGGAGACCTAGCCTACTTGATGCAGCCATATAGCAGCTTCACCCTCAAAGTCTCTCTTATTTGAGTCAAGTCTGAAGACGTTTTGATTAGGGACTGGCATCTGATTCTCAACAAACTTCAGAGGATTGTTTTTTGTTTGTTTTTTGTTGCAAATGTCTGACTTTACAATGTCAGAAAAAACGTATTGGTTTAAAATCGTACATTTATGCATTTAATCATAGAGATTTCAGAGGTTTTTTTTTCCTTCGCTTGGCTCATCTATACTCAGCCTAATGTTGGTTTTGTTTACTGTAGCTTTTAGGTGTGTCTGCATTGGAAATGGGTTGGGAGGAGGAGGGGTCTAGCTGTGATCATGGTTTTTATTCTGGGGTGGGAGGTATGTGGGATCGTTTTAATCTGTAAAGCACTTTGAATTGCTTTTATTTTATGAAAAGCGCTATAAACATAAAGTTTCATTTGATTAGATTTTCTCGCAGTGTATGATTTTCGATTTAAAAGAATTTCCGAGTTTATCTGAAAAAAATATATGTAATAAATTTTAAAATTTCAAAAGTTTAACTTAACTTTAAGTTACTTAACTTTTTTTAAATCATACAATTTCACGTGGGGGTTTTTTCTGGAAAGTATGTTAATTTAATCTAAATGTATATATATGTAGGCTATATTTTCTATTTTATGCACAATGGCCTTAATTCTCCGTCGTAGGTTTCCCTTTTGCCTGCTGCATCAGTATTTGACAAGCAAATAATATGCTAATATGTGCGCCGCTCCAGTTTGCATCCTGGAAAACATCTTTTGCTTTAGATGTTCTGCAGGGTTCAGCAGTGTTGGCTGAAATAAAAGGAGCTGCCTTCAGCAAACTGCACGCCGTGCGGGTGAAGCTGTTTATCTTAAGGTTGGGCGTTTCTCCGCAGGTGCGCAGCCCCCGCTCAGCTCAGGTATACAAAGGATGAAGGATCCTGCCGTTACTGAAGCCTCATTCTGCTCTGATGTTTTTCCACCATGGCTCTGATCAAGCGCATAGGAACCTGCCTGCCCTTTTTTTTCCTCGCCGTCATTTTTGACATCATGGGCCTGGTTCTGCTTTTCGTCGGGATCTTCGGCGACGTGCGCCTGAACGGCCTCTTCTATGGCGACTTCTTGATCTACACGGGCTCCCTGATCATGTTCACCAGCCTGGCCTTCTGGCTCCTGTGGTACGTGGGCAACATCCGGGTGTCGGAGTACGAGGGGGAGAGGAGGAACAGCATCGTGGAGCTGGCCAGGAAGATATCGGAGAGGCTGAGCATGAAGCTGAAGGGGGATGACTGCGTGAAATGCGTCGTGGAGGATGAGGACTCTAGCCAGGTGGGAACACCTCCAGTGAAGCCGGGCAAGGTGACGTGGGGCAAATCCACAGCTTACTTCAATGAGGGCTATGACAACTCCATGGACTCCCATTCTGGAGAGCAGTCAGTGGACTGACGGATCCACTGATTCTGCTGCTTTCCTATTGGATATATCCTCAGCTTCACATATAAATATATAGGCCTACTTATGAAGGAAGAAGGGTTGAATTCTACACTGACTTGCAGCTTTTAAAGTTAAACTCCAGGAACCAGGACTGCAGTTGTCCCACATTTCACTGCCTCATATAAAAATAAAAAAAAAGACGAATGTGTCAATTTTGGTTATGAATTTCACATTTTGCCTTCCTTTTTGTTAGACAGTGCACTAATGAACAAACTCAGTGGTGCAAAAGTTTCCTGAAAGAAATAATATGAATATATTTTGGCTTTTTTCCCCAAATTATTTCAAAATTTGTTATGATAGTGAACCTGACACTAGTCCAGGCTTTCCTGATCTAACAAAGTACATTCCGTTTGACCTCAGCCTAGCATTTAATGACAGCATTGTGTGGCTGTAGAAATTCGATAAAGGCTTGTTGGCTACGTTAAACGTACGGGAGAAGACTACAATTAGGGTCATGGTTAGGAGGCTTTCCAACCATCAAACACTTGGAGCTCAAAATAAATTCTGAGTACCAATGAACAGAAATAATCGTGAGAAAACCTTGATTCCTGCGTGGGGAGAAATATTCAAATGTAAATAATAACAGATAAACTATTTTCTAGATGAACATGTTTTTTTTTGTTTTTTGTTTTTTTTTCGGTTCCTGGTTAGATTTTTTAAAATCTAAATATGTCAGGGTTAAAATCAATCATTTTAAGTGAAACATTAAATTATCTTAGACAGTTATTTCTAGATTTCAGCTCATTTTATTAGGTGAAAATATTTATGACTGTTCTATTTATTTCCTTGTGCTTTGCTTTCTCATTATTTATTAAAAGTAGGCTACATACCAGGCTGTGCAGTTCCAGTCTTAGCCACTGTTTGGCTCACAAAACACAGCTTTAATCAGATTGTATTCATATAATCAGAGAAAAGAATTGGGGTGGGGTTAGACTTTGTGGGGATTTAAATTAAATTTTTCTGGTGAGAAAGTTTGTTTCCAAAACAAAGATTTACTCTTTTTTTATGTGGTTTTGTTTCACATGTTTCTGCACAGCAGTGACACTAAAAAAAGGCCAAGTCATGTTACCTGTTTGGTCTCAACAGAAACACTGGTCAGACTGGTTTAACTTTGTACTTTGTGCTCTTGTTTGTTGTGGTATTACAATCCTCCACAGAGTCCAGCTGACCATATTCTTAGTATCTCTGAAACTAAAGCGTTTAGAGTTTATGGAAAGACAAGCAGACTTTATGTATAGTCTATCTCTTTTATTTTTTCCACTCTGAAACCCTAATTTCTACCTCAGCTTCCTTTCATCAGAGCCAATACGTTGTTACAGTCAATTAAACCTTGTTCGTCTCTGACTTCCCACTTGCTGTAAGGGAAGTCAGAGTAAGGAGGGACGGATGGTGGCGGTTGGACTGGTCAGACAAGGTGTGCACCAATAACTTTCCATTACATGCTTTTTCTCTTTGTGACGTCAACCTAGCACCAATCTTCCTTATTGTTCTGATGAACTGAGAGTGACTTGTTAAAAATTCTCCAACTCACTAAAATCACTTTACAAATACTTAATTTGACCCAAAAATAAGTTTACTTTTGTTTGTTTTTTTCATTTGTCATGAGGTTCTGATTGATTGTACCATCTGATTTGTGTTGACAAAAAATGAAATCTGTTCCCCTTCTCACAGACAATGGGTTGTTGGTTCACAATGATGGCATTTAAAAGATGCAAATACAAGTCAGGTCTGCAGGAATGAAACCAGTCCTACCACTGCGTCTTCAGCTATGAGAAAAATGTAAGGCGTGCTTTCAATGAATAACAATGATCATTAAGACCACAAAAGCACTTTTCTCGAGAGACCGGCTCTCAGTCTTGTCAAACCATCCACCTGTCCGAGTCACCAGGCCCAGCCATGGAGCAGGGCAAGTGCACCGACTTCTTCATCGGCCTGGCCATCTTTTTGGACGTCGTGGGCCTCCTCCTGCTCCTCATCGGGATCTTCGCCCCACTGCCTTACTGGGACTTTTTCGTTCTGTCTGGGCCTCTGCTCATATTCCTCAGCCTGGTTCTGTGGATATTCTGGTACCTCGGGAATCTCACCGTGTCTGAGGAGGAGCTCAACCTCCGTAAACCGGACATATTGTGACCTCCCTGGTTTTCTCCGGCTTGGATGAGGGCAGAATGAGTCAAATCAGGTCCTCTCAACCTCAAGATAAGGAGAGGAACGATGGGTCAAAGTGAAGCACCCTGGAAACCATGACTTTGTCATCGATCGTCTTTCCGGAGCCTCTCTAAAGGACGTGGGATAAAACTCTTGAAGGACCAAGAACCAGAATCTCTACAGAATAAAACAACTTTCCTCCGAATAGGACTACATCGATTCTCGGACTTTGGTGGAGTGGAAAATGACGTTCTCTGCACTTTTATTTGTAGGAGGTTTTGAAGAGCTGAATAACCTGGATGATTGTCGAGTTGTCTGTTCGATCCAGATGTTGTCAACTTATATTTAAATTTCAGCATGTCTTTGCACATTCATGTATGAAGGACAATCTTCTGAAATGAGTAACTAAAAATGCTTTTAAACTGACTTCTACGTGTTGTTTGTGAAGCTGTGTCCCTTAAACCTAAACCAGCCCAACTGGATCTGTAGCTTCTTTTGTTGAGCTAATTGTAGCCAGATCAACCCATCAGAAAGCTTTAGGATCTGCTGAGGTACTGCTCCAACCATTCATTTATAACCTGGTATTTTGGCCATTATCTGCTTGTTTTATCTGGATTTTTAAAATATTGATTTGTTCTTTTTACCCTGGTGAATGTTTAAATAGCATACCATTGTATAAAATATAGATTTAAAACAAGAAGCATAAATGGGATTTTATTTTTTTTAAACAAAAATTAAACAATCAGGCTCATATATTAACACACATCCCCATGAAAATAGGTGTTTTCTTCAAGATAATCTCCTAAAATAAGCAGGCTGAACATTTGACCATCGTTCTGGGCAGATTTGGTCAAGTTAATTTAAACTGGTTAATTTTAGGTTTAATAGACAAACTTCATCAGGTCAAAGCTTTGGGAAGAAGGCTCCAGAAACGTGATTTCCCCCAGAACCCCCGCTTTTTCCATTCCAGAACTGGTTTTGATTTGTTTGGGATCAATGTTAAAAACAATCAATTGGGTCAATTTAGACTTTATTATTTAATCCATACCTCAGGCAGTGAAATATCCCATGGTGGGATGCTGCCACCGCCATGCTTCACATAGCTGCAAATTTCAGTCCAGCTCCAGGATGCTGGTCTCCAGTCAGCGCCATGTAAAAGTGGCTTTACTGTTTCACTGGATAAATTATTTGGAAAACACCATTATGAAATAAAAGATGATTTTGTGAAAAAAATACATTTTGGAATAAAAACTAATTAAATGTAATAAAAATGACAGAAAAATAAATCTATTATGTCTTTTTTTTTACAATTGAATACTTTTTGGTATTAATAAATTCATTTTTAAAGAAAAATGAAAAATATTTCATAATGAGGAGCTTAAACTTTCATATGAATTTATTTTTTTCCATAATTTCATTGTTACATATTATATTTGTTTAATATTTGTTAATGTAAACAATTATATCATAGGGTTGAATTATTTATTTATTTAGTTTTGAAAATTTTGGCCGTCTATACAGGTTGTTCATATGGAGATTTGTGAGTTTTCCTGAAAGGCTGGTCTGTTCTAGGGCTGGTGGCCAACACCATGTTTTTTCCGCAGTACAGCTCACTGATCTCTACCGTCCATCAGCCTGCAGAGCAGCAGATTGCATACTCATCTTATTAGTTGATACAGAGATTGCTGTAAAAAACAAAATATGCTCTACAGTCAATGAGGTAAGATGTTTTCTCCATTCTTGAATAACTGAATACGCTGCAAAAAGTCTCTCTTTCTATCTCTCTGGCTGCACTAGATTCTATGGAGTTTGGAAATATCCCAGCATGTTTTGATGTTGTGACCAGAGGTGGGTAGAGTACCCAAAATTGTATTTAAGTAAGAGTTGCACTAAACTAAAAGTATAAAGTTGCAATCAAACAATTTACTTAAGCGTAAAAATAAGTAGAAAGGGTACTCAAGTACTGAGAAACTGATCAAATCAGTTCTGTTGGCACTGATTATTTAAAGTGATTTCATCTAAAATATTAAAACATTAAGCTATGTGTAAATTCTTGTATTTTAAAGAGTTCAATGAAAGAATTGAAATATAATTATAAAATAAATGTAAAGCAGAACAAACACTTTCAAATCAAACTTTTTAAACATAAAATGTATTCATACTTACAATAGGTAATGTATCTGTGTTGGAACAGGGTTCTAGGGACAATCTATACTGTTTATCATATAATTAATTGATCTAAAAATGGCTTATCAGTTGGAAAATAACATTTAAAAAAAACAAAGCTTGTGGACAAACAATAGGTCTCACTTCAACATAAATTTCTTTGGTGATTTTTTGCTTACAGCATGTTTGTTTTGATTCAGTGAAATCCCTCAGAGTAGGAAGAAAATTCAGAGATTTCACTCAAAAAAAAGAGTAGCTATACTTCATACTAATTTTACTCAAGTAAAAGTAAAAAGTGTGGTGCAGTAAAACTACACAAGTAAATGCAGCTAGTTACCCACCTCTGGTTGTGACAACATAAAACATATTATCAGGCTGTTATTACATTAAAAGTGTTATTAATACTATTGGTAATGTAAAAACATTATGCTGTAATACTACCAAGGGAAATACTTTTGTCAAAATGATGGTTCCACTTGAATCTTTAATGCGATCAGATAAGAGGCCTCTCCAAACCAAGCTCCTGAGCTTGGGCTATCCTACTCATTATAATTTCAGTAAAGCGAGTTACAAGCACATTTAAAATAGTTTTTCTCCCCAGCTAATGCAAACTAAGATGGACACCGTAGAAGAAGATCCACAGTACACTTCCTCTTGCTCAAAACAGAAACATCAGAGATTCAGGATGACTGAGGAGATCGACGGTGGCATTTTTCGCTTTATTTTCCTAACCCCATAACCACCTGTGGACAAAACTGTTCAGTCTCAAAAGTATCATCTTTGTCAATCATGTTTGTTATTATTTCCAGTCACTTTTTAATGTGATTTAACAGACACGTACATGAGATAGGCATGCAAAGGCACTTGAGACTTGAAGTTTAATAAAACTGAGGAAAAAAACAGTATTTGTGGTAAATTGATAGGTTACAGTATTAGATATGTAAGAGACTTTGCCAAATGTAACTTAGAGCAATGTAGTTACATTTTTAGGTCTTGAGCTAGTAATATAAAATATAATTTAAAAAAATGTTGTAACCGTCCCAACACATGGATCAGTCAAACTAAATCAAACCAGAATATCCAACTAGAGTTAAGCCAAAAGCTTGTTGTTGTGTGCGTAAATTTAAGCCTGTATGGATCAGAAACAAATCCCTCAATAAATTAAAAACTCTGCACCCAATTCCTGTTTGTAAAAATCAATGTGGTTGCATGTTGTATAATGCTTCCAACATACAAAAAGAGCAGCTTAAAAGCATCATCAAAGGCCCTCAAATTAATATGACGTTCAATCTTGAGGGCGTCTAAAACTTCCGACCGGAAAGGTGTTTACAGAAGCTGAGAGCAACGACAAGCCAGCATCTAAATGAAAGCTTTGGCCAGTTAAGCACCACTAGAGCTGCAGTTTGAGCACCATGAAAGTCAACAGGGAGACTGAAACTAATACTCCTCCTCCACGCCCAGATCTAGCCAGCCTTAATCAGCACTCAAGGCACCATTAGCTCCCTCTGAGATGGGGGAATTGTGATTAATGCATCCATTTGGTTCCTGCCACTGAGAAAGGAAGTGTAGAAGGGGAATAATGAGCCTCTCTTTGCTGCTCCTCCTTGCTGCTCAGCCCATCATCTCCCAAAGGAAGGCCCTCTCTCTCAGCTCGCATTGATTCTATATGTCGTTACACATCTTAATCCCGAATGGGCACGTTTGTCCACAATAGCCACTCTCAAGAGAGAGTCCAACGGGTAAGAGGGTTCTCTGCGAGGAATGAAGGTGAGATTCCACACTGGCCTGTTGAAAAAGCAGGATGAAGCATAGAGTGGGTGAATCCCATAGGTTTGACAAGTGGGGAGAGAGGAATTAGTGGTGGTTTCTCTTCCTGGGAATGGGATCCGCTGTTAAAACACACCAGAATGAAGAAGAAGAAGAAGAAGAAGAAGGGATATTCTGTTAATCATAACACAACTTCTCTTAATATTAGTTATTACTTTAAGATACTATCTAAACAACAAATGTGTTCAAATTGAAATCAGGTAGCAATGAAGACATTTACTAGCTCAGATACCAATAAATATATCTAAATATGTCATCATTATGTATTCTAAAGTAAAGTTCATAAACCTATATTTCTGTTACAATTGCTTTCATTTAGCCTAAAAGCTTAAAAGTATATATTGACTTCATAATAATAATCATAAAGCCTCAGAGGTCGGGGAAAGATAAATGTCTCCCTCTAGTGGTTTGTTTCCTCAACTTCAACAATTAAAGTGGAAGAAAAATCACGTCAGTTGGAATCAGAAAAGCCAAAATGGACCAGATTTTATTTCTGTCAAAACCAACCCAGCCTGACGTAGGTGCCCGCAATTCTGCACGTGTAGGTCATTTGTTAAACTTGGCTAAATATTACCATTTTTAAAATTCAAATTAAAAGCTACCCAAATGCAGTTGTTAATGCATAAAATCAGTGCTTAATTTGTTAATCAAATCATACCGGAACGCAGATAGGGATGTGAAAGTAGCGCTCACTGGGGCCAACGCCAATACCGGTGTTCAAATAAGAGCTGCTGCTCTGTCACAATGAAAAGAAACAGTCAAAGTGGTTCAGGCCTCTGGTCTGGATGTCTTCTGAGCGCCTTCTTGTGGAAGCTTTCAACGCAACTGGAGAAAACTACAAGGCAGAGCCAGACATGAAATGTGTTGCATGGTTGGATTTATCAGTCTGTTGAAGTATGCATAGTCAAGAATTCCATCATTAGTAACTTTTTTGTCATAGTTATAGGCAAATTATCTGCTACTTTTCTCTTCTACTACTCTCCAGTTGTTTTTTTTTATGTTATTTTGGGCGCAAATCTTGTTTTTTCTCAGTGTTTTTCTCTCCATAGAAGCTACACCTCGTCTGGTGTCCTGCTCAGCTACAACGCCCTGTTGGTTGGAAGGCTTCAACTCAGATGATGCTCCCAGTCACCTAACATCTTCCATGTCCTGTTTTCAACATTTTACTTTCATTAAAATAAAAAGTACTCTTACATCTGTTCCGTCTATTCTTTCTGTGTCTCTGCTCTGTCTTCTCAAACACCCATATGATTGTGGCAGATCCTGAGCCAGGTTCTGCCGGAGGTTTCAGCCGGTTAAAGGGGAGTGTTTCCTCTCCACTGTCGCTACATTCGTGCTCAGTATGAGGGATTCCTGTGGTTGGAGTCTGTATGTACGGAGCACGACCTCATGTCAACGAGTCAATGCAATCTGCTGGGATTCCTCACATAGAAAACGTTAAACTGATTGGAACGTTTGGATGTTTGTATTGAAATGACGTTGAATGAAGTGCCTTCAGATGATGTCTGTTGTGAGTCGGCACTATATAGATAAACTGAATTTAATTTAACTAGATATGCATGTGAAAAATGTCCAGAAGAGCAAGAGAGGTTATCAAATCCAGTTGGAATGTAAAATATATAAAAATTTAAATGTTCATAAGACATTTCCAGTGGAAGGAAGCAGGGCTGCAGAGTCAAACAGCTGATGACCCTGGGTCCATATGTCTGCTGCCACCTTTCTGTGGAGTTTGCATGTTCTCTATGGGTTACTTCAGTTTCCTCCTACAGCATAAAACCATGTTAGGGCAGGGATTCTTAAGCCTTTTAGGGCCAGGGACCCCTTACAGGGTGTAAAATCTTTCCAGGGACCCTCACGCTGATAACATATTTTCTAGAGGACCTTTAGTACTCATAGATACTGTAGGAATTATTTAGATTTTAAAGTACCCAACTTAGAAAAATAAAAATAATTTGAACACGTTAAAAAAATAGCAAATGTATTGAATTTATATTTTAACCCAGTGTCTTTTTTTTCCCTCACAAAAATAAGATCTTAAATCTTAAAAAATCAACAATGAAAAGACAGGAATAATTCCAATAAAGCTGTTTATTTCTACTTATAATTCTAGATTTGTTTCAATTGGTTTTATTTTAACATAATTGTCATACTTTCTCATTTTAGCTGGATTGGCTTTTGCATTACTTGATGAAGTGGAGTGACTTAAATATTTGTCCATTTTACTAATCACCGTTTTAAAGTACTCACCCATAGGGGTGACTGTGTGAGCGCACGGTTGTTTGTGTCTTGTGTGTGTCTCCCAAGAGTGTCAGCAGCTGCACTAACATCAGCGCCAATGATTTACTGTATCTGCTGTGCTCCCGTAAAATTTCCATATCAGATGTTCCGGATCAGACCAGGACCGGAGTGATGCATCATCCTGAGGTGAATCATTGTAGGCTAACTTCTACCAAGTATCTCTGGTTATTGGGTTTTAAAGTGTTTCAGTGACAGCTCGTGGAAAAATTAACAAACAGGGGAAACTTATTGTGACGCACCGACAGAGTAGAAATATAAAGAACAATCTGTTAATGTTTTTCTTTTTCTTTGGCTGAAAGCATTTTTTTTTTCTGTTCTGCCCAGTTATTTACCACACATCACATGAGGACAGGACATCTGATGGACACAAAAGGAAGTACTGGGGCCCACACAAAAAAGCTGTGAATCCACACCTGCCTTTGTCTTGGTATTGTCCTGTGATGGACTGAAGACCTGCCCAGTATCCCCTGTACAATGGTTTCAGCCGATTACAGTTTCTGCAGCTCACAATGCATTGTGACCACAGATTACACCTTCGAAATAAGATAGCGATAGAACAATGCTGACTGTATAGATAGACAAATGTTTTTAACTAAATCTCATCTCTATTTTAACATAATTTATCACAGATGAAATATTACATTTTTATTACTCATTTCTTTCCGTAATCCCCCCTTCTTTGACTCCTGTGTGGACATTTAGATAAATTACAGATATGCAGGGAGTGAGGCCTGAGACTTGAACTCTAAAGCAGTCCTTTGAGACTGAGTTGTTGCATACAGTGATGTTGCAAAAACGGTTTGGATTCTGCATATTTTGTGCAGCCCTAAAAGTGGGGAGCCATTGTCGGTTAAATATCATTAGCAGTTAACTGTAATGTTTTAAAGTAAATAGCATTTTTATGCTATTTTGAAGTTTTGTTTTAATCCGAAAGTGAAAGTTAGCCTTGTGTGCATGACTTATAATTTGTGTTTTATGTACTCAGCAAAGCTCACCGCATTTTCTCAGTTAAATAAATCTGTAAATTAAATTAAATTTCAGAGGGGACGCAATTGGTTAGCAGTGTTGCCTTGCATCAAGAAGGTCCTGGGTGTGAATCCCAGTCTTGGATGCATAGAATTTACATGTTACATTCAGATTAATTTGTTCTTTTTGAAGCTTTTTGTTCGTAGTCAGTCTGGTTTTGGAAGAATTTTTCTGCCTCCTTTTTTTCTTTAATTACATTTGGTTAGTTGTTATAATATTTAACCATGGCAACCGGTTGTTTACGAAACTGGGAGCAGCTGATTAGCATCTCAAAAGTTCAACCAATATCTGAACCACAACTCCAAAATCCCATAGGAATTCAAAAGATTTCCCAGATGCAGAACAGAATCAAGTTCAAATCACCTCTTCCATCGATCAAAATGGGCAAGGATCATATCCCTTACTCCGTCTCTCTGAGTGTGTTTTTTAACCATGTGGACAGAAAGAGATTTAAAGAGTAGCAAAAGCAAATTATGTGGATTAGCAGTGCTTGACAACAATGGATGGTATTATCCAGGACATTTTAGTGGGGAATATTGTCTCTGCTGCCCAGATATAGAGCTGTTAACATGTCATGAGTGTCATGGGACTGTCAAACAGCAACAGTGTCTTGAGTCAGAGGCCTCTTCAGACTGACTGCTGGAAAGCCTTCCTGCCCACGGCAACACCATCTACAATGAGTCTTATAAGATACTTGGATGATATGATTCATTAAAAATGTTGTTTCCCTTTAGGAAGCAATAAAATTGTTGTTTTTTTGGTTGTTGTTTCTTTTATTAATTCAAGTTAAAATGAACGTTCTCCCTGTGCATGTGATGATTCTCTCTGGGTACTTCAACATCTTCCTAGATTTCCAATTTCCCTTAGGAAAAGAGAGCGTGCGTATAATCCTGGTACTGTAAAGTAGAAGTGATCCATAGGGTGTATTTGACAGGTGACCCAGTGAACTAACTCTACAAGGTGTGCAATGTGACTTCTTTCTGGTTCTTGTTGTAATTCACGTGACCTACAAATGGCAGGGTCATTAACACAGCAGTAGCAGATACAACACGCGCAAAAATATATATATGTATTGCTGTGTATTAATAATTTAGGAGGCTACACAGCCAAGAAGAGGCTGCAAAGAGATCTCAGTGTAAAACCAGACATGGATTCTGCAGTGAAATGGCGTCATGCATCGTGGCTTTGCAATGCCTGTGGTGTAAAATCCATTACGTTGCGCAATCCTTCGCATCCATATTCCGATAATTACACACAATTTATTGTGAGATAGTAGAGAGAGTCTTGGGCTGGTGTCGGGACACTGTCTCGGATTATCGGTTATCTTAAAGTGTGGTGATTATGAAGGCTGATAGCATGTGTTAAAGTATCGATCCACTCCTATCCTGCTCCTTTAGACTCCGCCTATTACCTCAGCCCAAACCATAGAAATACAAGAGTAGATGTCGTGCGAGTCGCAATAAGACCTTCAGTGATTAGATACAACTTTCCACATTCAGTCCGTCTAATTTGAAACAAGCAGGGTAGACCACCCACTTATGATGATAGATTTATTATTAATAATAATAATAATAATAAATATACTACTACTAATAATAATAATAATAATAATTTAGTAGTAGTGGTATTACAAGCATCTTAAAGGGTTTCACAACATCCCTTATATACAGTTGATTTAGGATTACTTCTTTTGATTAAAACTATAAATCAATTCTTTATTATCAATACACACCATCATTTCCTTAAAACATGTTCAAACGGTTTTACGTGGAGCCTTTAGTTCAAATCATTTTTGTAACACAAAACACAAAGTACATATTATTTTTATGTCTGAAAAAAAAATTAGGTGCACTGGTGAATTTTCTGGTTCTAATGAAGATATGTTTAGGGTGAATTTTAAACACGGTATTTGGTCTATGTTGTTCATGGAATGAAAGCCCATCTCTGCCACTTGAAATTTAAAAAAAAATTAAACATGGTGTGTCATAATTATGATAAAGAAAGACAAAATTTTACATTTCAGTCCTAATTGTGAGATAAAAATCATAATTTCGACTTTCAAAGTCATAATTGTGAAATACAAAATCATGATCATGAGATACAAAGTTATTATTTCTACTTTCAAAGTAATAAATGTAAGATGATAGACAATTATGAAATAAGTTATATTTTCGATTTTGAAGGTCGCATGAGAAACAAACTCATAATTTCGACTTTCAACTTCATAATCATGATATGAAAGTAATAATTATGACTTTACGTCTAATAATTATGACATACTATGATTGTTGTTTTTTTTACTTGCAAGTGGCAGAAGTTGGCTTACATGGTTGTATGTCTTTTCCTTAGAAAATATTGTTCAATGTTGTCTAATTGATCAATACTACTCATACTAGTATGGACATATATTGGTATATTGATCAAACTTAGTTCATTATAAACTGTAGCGTTTTCTTTAGACTGAAAACCCTGTCTCCAAGCTTACTATAATCGCTCAAACAGGAGTCTTGCCACTAGCAATATGGCGGACGCGCTGACGGATCGTTCCTGCTGGGCAACGAAGCCGATTACGACGTCTACGTGTGTACGTCTATGTTCCTACCAGCAGCATATGCACGTACAGTTACACACCAACCGACCTTGAATCTGTCCTCTGAATAATGCTTGCACGCGATTGGCTGACTCCGTACACTTCCATCACCGTCCTGCAATGTCATTGGAGAACGTCGCTGTCACTTTAACCATAGCCGCTTCTGGCTTCATTTGATTGGCTCCCTCGGCTCCCCTTTCTGTTAGAGGTGGGTCGGAGCCGCTGTCCCTGGCCTCGCATGTTTCCCTCAGGATTCCTGTTTTCAGTTTGATGCCCCTCTCGTAGATGTGCTCCATTTGAACGCCTTTGAAGGGCTACAGTCGGGCGTGCGTGCGGTGTTTTTTTTAGTTGCCCCCAACAGTTTATTTTCAGGCGTTTCCAGGCCCCAACCCCGAACATGGCTGTTCAAGTTAGCGGATCGTCTGGGCCGATTGCCCGGCTCGAGGGCCGTGAATTCGAATACATGATGAAGAAGCGGTCGGTGACCATCGGCCGGAACTCCTCTCAGGGCTCCGTGGACGTGAGCATGGGCCACTCGAGCTTCATCTCGCGGCGGCATCTGGAGATATTCACGGCCAGCGACGACGGCACCGGCAGCGGGGACTTCTACCTGAGGTGTCTGGGTAAAAACGGGGTGTTTGTGGACGGAGTGTTCCTAAGACGGGGCGCCCCTCCTCTGCAGCTACCACGAATGTAAGTGCCCCCCTCCAGCACCGACACCTCTCGGGGGAGGGGACATATGGGCAGTAGCCGGAGCATCCGGACAGCTGAAGTTAACATTTAACAACATTAGGTTTGTATTTGCGAGCAAGGGTCGAGAGGACCACGTGTTTTAGCATGTTAGCAAGAAGTCCGCATCCTGTTTCCTAAAGCCCTTCTCTTTGTTGACATTCCTGTTAGCAACCGTTTTCACGAGCCTCCCGCCGGCATTCCACGCACATTCCGCAGCCTAACCGTGGCTCCGTTTAGGATTCCTCCCCCCCCTCCTTTCTGAGTTTATATTAAAGGTGGTTAGAGTTTAAGTGGCATGTTCTCGATCACACAGGTATTCTACAGTTTTCCCACCGGAGATGCGCTGCCGTGATGATGGCGTAATCTTCCCACTCTGTGGTCCGTGTTTATTAGTTGTGAATGAAGCACTTCTCGACCCCTGAACGTAAACAAACCAGCCCGGTCCCCGCCCTGCACGGCTCAGTTTACTCAAGCCGTCACCTCCGGTCCGCTAAACCAGATCCACCATCTCCTCTCTCCGGGCAGTAAACGTCGATAAATGCTCAGTGGCTGATTTTAAAACCCCGAGCAGCTTCTGAACGGGTTTTGCAGATTTAAACGTAGTATTACCTCTGCACATATAGTCAGCAGATGCGAAGAACCTGCTTCCTTTCACTTTTCCAGTAGAGTGAAACTCCTATGTTGGAACATCTTTATAGTTTGGATCGGCAGGAGATAAAGTGAGAAATCAGATAATCTGAAGCATTTGCGGTAACGGCATTCATTGCGAAATATTATTTCCCCCGTATATTAGATAAGCTTTTTATAGAATGTGATTTAAAGAACGTTTAGTGTGCAAAATGTATAAAGAATATAAATGTTTAGAAAAATAGTTCGAACAGCAACGCAAAATTTAAAAATAATACCTATGTCTGCTTTCCTGATTACTTATTTATACATTTATCACTCAAAAATAAAGCTACACATATTTGAATTAAAAGCATTTCAAGTTTAACTTTTTTAAATATTTTATTAAAATGAAAACAAAAAAAATTAACGTAACATCAAATGTAAATCAAACACTGAACATCAGAATATGGCCTCCTTAGGCCATATGGAGTTTGCTTAGTATGGAGTTTGCTGCTGCACATGCGCATTAACCAGTGTTATGTCATTCTGATGGGTATAGTGTTTTGTCAGAACATTGGTATTGTCAAAATTTCTACCATTGCTTAAATTAATATGATGTCTTCCTTATGTGGTTTATATCAAACACTACTCGTTTTATATCGCTTATATCTAATATATGGAGAGTATTTTAAGATAAAACTTTTTTTAGAATTTGTTTTTTTTTTAAGGATTTGTGAGGCAATAAGAATGTTCGGTACATTTACATCAAGAGAAACAAACAAAATAGTAATTTTTAGGGATGCTTTCTTTTACTTTGGTTTGCTGTAAACCAAGAATGTCTTTCAATTTGTGAATTTATTCGGATTTAGTTTTGTTGTAAAACATTAAAGGTTGAATATGGAACATAAGAACCAAAGCGAAATCTAGTGTGTTGAGGTTGTAGTTGCAATAATAAAACACCGTCTGGATGCCAGTTTTGTCGCCGTAACCAGCTGGCATCATGTCCAACGATGAATCTTACAGGGTAAGGTCTATTTTGTACTAATACGTTTAAAATACTAAACGAAAAATAATTTTAACAAAATATGGGTCAAAGGCAAAAATAAGTTTTTGTACCTGTCCTGTCTTCATCTTATTTCGGTAGCTGAGTGGTATCATCCACTCCTCTTGGTGATGTTCTCTATGAAAGTCTTATTTTATACTTTAGAATTTACATAAACATGAGACAGTTTCCGAGCGTGCGTATTTTACTTAAAGCTAGCTAGAAAAGTCTTTATAATAGCCACTCACCACAGCTGTTAAAGTGAGCCTGCTATACTGGACAGAGCAGGATGAAACAACTTCATTTTCTTTAGCTTCTTTCATTTGGTGTGAAGGTTGATGCTCTCATATCTAGGAACGTCATATACACGAGTATTGCAACGCTGTTTTACCGACAGCTAACTTTAGCCGTTAGCAAGCCTTCTCACCTTTCTCCATGAGAAACTTCGCCATTTCCGCGTACGTTTTGATGCTGTAAAAGTTTTTCATTTGTGTCCATCTGCTGCAGGCTTCACCTAAACTAAACTCTGGTTTTAGATCTCGTTAGGTCGTTCCTCTTCTGAGAAAGAGAATGAAATCTATGGGGCTCACACACAGCAGCTTAACTTACCGAATGCTCAATTTTTCTACAGTAAATGCCTCGTTGCTCCAGGCAGATGTTTACAATAGAGGTTTGGCAACCGGGAATGCCAAACACTTGAACATCCTACATCTGTTCAAGTATTAAGCGACGCTGTAGTCATTCAGTTCCGTAACAACCCTCGCAGTTTAATATCGTCATGAACTGTGCATTATTTGAATATCAATGTTTTTTGTGTGGTTGAATATTTTCTGCATAATTAATATGATGCCGTTTTCCAATATTTGCCAGTACGGTGCGGAACGGGATGTTTTGGCGTGTTTCCATTACCTGCGTCCGCTCCGAGCCGACCCCTTTTTTCGGACTACCTCTGCCTTTGTTTCAAGCGTGCCAAAGCGACCCGAAACACCCACCTATGGACTGATTAGTCCGGTAATATGATATCCCTCTCATTCCTACGCAGCAGAGGTAGCCGCTTTTTGGTCTGGAGTCATTTGTTTGTCTCAGAGTAAGCTATAGTTTAAAGTTTAAAATAAGCAGGACAATGCAGTTAACTGCAAGCAGCCTAAAATTAAAAAGAAATCTGTGCGAGTCATGAATTATCTAAGTTTTAAACAACGGAGGGATCTTGTCAGTATATATACTATTGAATCCATAAATTTCAGTGGTTAGTGTTGGTGACTACCGTTTGTTAGGTGTGGGTTCGTGTCCCGCTACGAAGTCTTTTTCACCGTACAGTCAGGTTCACAGATATTCTTCCTGGTTTCAGAAAATATTTTCTTTTAGATTTGTTTAAAAAATATATTTTTAAATTGTTTTAGGTTTTGTATTTCAAAAGATGAAACCAAAAACACAATTTTAATGGCAGAACAGTACTTTTAATTTTTCAATGCACTACTTCTTCTATTTATTTTAGTTTTGAATATATGATTCCCCTGGCTAACATTAAAAAATGGCCGAACCCTTCTTATTTTACAGGATTAAAGGTTCAGAATGTAGGATGAATGTTTAAAGAAACACTAGGTGGTGTGGCTGGGCGATATGGCTTAAAAATTAAATCTCAGATTATTCTTTTTTTATATACGAAATCTGATTTCAGATTTTAATTAACTTCTTTCCTACCTGATTTTTTTCATAAGAAGAAATTGCAAGTGATAAAAAATATTTCCAAAAACCTGCTTTTATTGCAAATGTCCTGGAGCTGACTTGAATGTCCAACTAAAAACAAGCTGCAAAGTATTGTTGTAAAACAAGACTGACAAGACTAAGACAAAACAAGACTCTGAGCTATTAAAGTCTAAGTAGTACATTGGTTGAAAAAAATCTCGGTTTTCCAAAAATGTAATCTTCAACAACATAAGAGAAATGCTTTTTGCTGGAGCTTTTGTTAAGCTAAGCCCGCCCCCGTCCTCGCCAACTACAGTTCTTGTGAAATGGTAACTGACCCGTTCCATACTGTACCATAATGGCCCTAGTGGAAATGGGGCACCAGTATATTCTTTTGGAACGCACCTGATTAAACCAGTATATGTCACTGCTGCTCCCGTTTCTATATAATATTCATGCGTCTCAGTCTGCATGATATTAGAAAGTCTTGCAATGGCGATACTATCAGCAACTCTTGCTTTATATCAGTTGCAGTGCCTGCGTATTTTCTCCCTTCCTCTGTTTTTCACCTGTGCTCTCATCAGTCTTTTACTTTCAGCATTTTGTCTGTTAGCGTGAGACTTGATCCAACAGGCTATATAATGTTAACGTTAGTATGTAAAATACAAGCTCATAACACTTAGAATATATTAACCAACGGTTATGGCTCTCCAAATATTCCATTGCAATTTGAAATTTGTGGTGCATTATCCAGTCTTGTAAAGTCACTTTTTGTTAGAGTAGACAATGGAAAATAATGATCCTAGGTTGTCAGCGCAGGTACAAAATGGCTACCAGGTGATTATGAAACGATGCAGGATCTGTTTAATATATCTTTGTATTTTCGACTTGATGTTAAATGTTGCAATGAAATAAACTTTTGTTTTTTCCTTTTATCTTTTAAAAAGCACAATATTATTTCCTGTTTTTTCTGTCTCATTTTTGGTGCTTTTATGTCTCTACAATTTTCTCGCATTCTCCAAGGTTCCTGCTGATTCTTGAAGGATAGAAACAGTTTTTAGTTTTATTAAGTTTTTTTTTTTGCTCCAGAATTCTCTCTCCTAAATTCAGATAACGTAAAGACTTCCAGAGCACTCCTCATGTCTCCATGTGAATAAAATGATATATAAACGTTTTAATGAACATTGCAAAACTTACCAAACTCCAAATTAGTATTTTATTTGCCTCCCCTTCTGGTGTTAACCATAAATTTTGTATTGCATAAAAAAGTCAAACAGTTTAAGTAAGAGATTGCTGGGAATCCATTTTAGAAACCTGGTAAAACTCGAGCAAAGGTTTTCACGCCTTAAGAATATTCTGAAAAAATCGGTGAAATACAGCAAATGCACTTAATGGATGAAATAATGATTTTATTTATGAATCAGTAAAATAAATGTAAACATCAAAGTAAATGCCAGATGCATGTTTTTTTTCTTTTTCATTTCTAGACTGGCACCTCTCATGGGGGCAACATGTTGGAGCAGCTCTGTAACTTCAGATTTGCTCCTTTTGTTTTTAATTGTTGTATGTTTGGACAGACATTCCCTGTGGCTTTGAATGTTCTGCACCTGGAATAATTCTTGCTCTTACTGTTTAAACCACCTCTTTCATTGATCACAGTAAGGGTCATTTCTCCTACTCCTCTCTGCTCGGCTTTCACACCATACGGCAGGAAGAAATTTTAGGAGCGACAAAAGCAAATGAGGCGGATTAGCAGTGCTCACCTGGTGTTATCCAGGACACAGTACAGTAAAAAATCATCTCTGCTGTCTGGATGTTGAGCTTTTAGCATATCATGGAAGACATGAAGGTGGCATCCTGCGACAAAACGTATACAGAACGAAAATTTGCAGTGACATAAAAAAACTGTACTTGAATTGAACATTTACCAACAAATTGTTCTTGGGTAACAAAAAAAAGTACATAAAAAATGTAAATAAGTTTAAATACTTTCTTTTTAGGAATCTGTGACATTGTTACTTTGGCTTTTCTTGTGCCAAATTCAGCACAATCTGAGATATGAAATAAATATTTCAGACTGCCCTACAATTTGTGGTCTTTATTCTGCCTTTTATACCCTTTTGTATCTGTGAAAACAACGCAAACGTCACTGACTAATTCCTGGAAGAAACATTTTATCAAAACAGTCAAATTTGCAGTCCGCTTACACGTTCTCGCTAAATTCAGAGGCACCAACGAGGGCAGCTGAGTGGGGTCTTAGGGCTCAGTACCCTTTGTGGTAGCTAACGGCAACCAGTGAGTGCTGTTAACATGAAAAACGCGTTGTTCTGAATCCGACGTGTTCCCAAATGTTGGGGGAGGGGCCTGAAGCTCCGGGTCGTAACTTCTGCTAGCAGCAGGCCGGGCTGTTTGTGTAGTCGCATCGTTGCCGACTAAAGTGCAACGCAGTTATCCTTCCCAGTGGAAACTCTGTACGTCTCTGTGCTGTACGTAAAAATAAGGGTACAAGTACTGTTACAACCCTAGTATTTAGTCAAAGGCCTCTTCAGATTTGTTGCAAGACTGACTGCTACAGGAGAGTGAATTGAATGTTCTCCCTGTTCATGTTTCGGTTCTCTCTAAATGGGTTTTACTAATGTATTTGCCCAACTGAGTATTCCCAATGTTCCCAGCAGCCTTAACTCCTCCGGGGTTGTTTGGATTTCGTTGGAGGGGATTTGTTCGGAATCTCGTCGTGCCAAAAGAATCGCGTTTTTTTTCTTTTTTCTTTCAAAGAATTGCCCCGCGATGTAAACAAGCCCAGCAGCTCCTGCCAGGGCCGTTCAGACTTTGCACACTGCTCTCGCGCTGTTGCACAATCTCCCAACATGAAACCATTTTCTTGCTCTGAGTAAAGAGCGACTTGTTTTGACTTGATGCTGTTTCCGTCCCGGCTTGAAGGGGTTTACAGTTTTCTCCTCGACAAACCCGCGCGTGCGTGTTCAACACGGCTGTGAAATAAGTGACTTTTAGATTACTGAATGAGTCAGACGCACAGGAGCTTTGAATTGTTTTATATTATGGAATTAGATTTGCAGCAGTCAGGGTCTCAGTCAGGTCGGCCGTATTCCTGGGATTCCTTTCCGGTGATGTAAACTGGATCCAGCAGAGAGGAACAACTCATTTTCCCCCCATTCTCTTCCTCCCTCGCACCCTTGTCCTCTCCCACACCCACAAACTCTCCCCAAGCCGCCGCTCTTCCTATCAGGCTGTCCTCTTTTGTTTACATTCTCTCCGGCGCGGTGGGTGGGGGTGAAATTCAAGTGAAAGCTTTCAGTTGAACAAGCTCTGTTTGTTGCCGTCCTCGCGGCTTAGCAGCGTAGCAACTGTTTCCTTTTTGTTTTTTTGTTTGCGCTTCATTGTTCTCATGAGAGAAAAATGGGGCTATAAAAGCGGGTTCTTTAATTGCACACAGGAAGAGAGAAGGGGGGGGTGTTCAATAACATACTGAACTCCACTTTGATTCTCAGTCTGTGGTCTTCATCCAGATCTACAGGCATGAAGCCAGCAGATTCCTCCTGATCTGAAGCTTTCTAAAAGGTCCAGCCTCCATCTTCTCAGGCAGACTTTATATCAAAACGTTTTTCTGCTTTTATTGATAGTGTGCAGATAAAAAAAAAACGTTTTTAGAAACTGTATTGCTATTGAACAGATGGAACAACTATATTTCAATGAAGATTATTAGGGGTGTCACGATTCTCCAAGTCCTTGCCTTGATTTTCGATTTTAGGGTCACAATTCGATTCTTGATTTTTATTTTTTGCCTTACAGTACAGAGCCCAATGACATTTTTAGTCTAGTCTGTGATCATTGGTTTCATTCATTACATTTTGTACAGTAAATCTTATTTACTTAGAAGTAATGCATTTTCCGTTATTCTTGTGTGATGTATCACATTAGCCATTAATGGTCAAATTTGAAACATTTATTTAAAGTATTGTATTTACAGTAAATTGTTACACGTATAAGTGTAATAATGTTTAAATAAATAACAGAAATTATGTGTAACAGAAGGTGGCTGCCATCTAGTGAGTATTTTTTGTTACTGCAGCTCAAATACTGAGCTCCGGCTGGTTCAGAGAAATAAGCTAATGTGCAGCAAACGGTGGTCTTCTTGTTTAAAACGAGAATGTCGACTTTTAACTAACTGTTGCTATGAATCCGACTGGGGCACCGGTAACTGCTGCTGTAGGCCTATGTTAACATGGAAGGATGTGATCGCCTTTTAGATTTCGATGCGCAAGGTCGTTACGTACTTTTGATTAAAAAAAAAACGATATTTTGACACCCCTAAAAATTATGCTTTCGATCTTTTATATCTTAGCAGACTCTGCTGAGACTGCTCACAGTGTGGCTTTTTAAAACCCTGATTGGTGCATATCTAGCTTTTAAAAGCATAAAATAACCAGATCTAGACTCTCCTCAGCAGGCAAGAAACATCATTGAACAACACCACTCAGTCTGATGAATGCAAGCAACAATATTTATTATTGCCGCTTTGAAAGATTTCACCTGATTATTTTAATCTAGGCAAATGTACAACAACCACCTACAGGGGGCAGCCAGTAGTTGTGCTGGTTCTCCTTAAAAAGATGATAGAGGCTTGTAATTTTCATCATAGCTATACCTCAACTATGAGAGACAAAAGATCTAAAAATGAGAGAAAAAAATCTGAAAATCACATGGTCTGATTTTTATATATACATTTTTTATTTATTGGAAATGATTTATTAGCAAATTATGGTGGAAAATAAGTATTTGGTCAATAATGAAAGTTCATCTCAATACTTTGTTTTATACCTTTTGTTGGCAATGATGGAGAGCAAACGTTTTCACATACTGTTGCTGTTATTTCGGCCCATTCCTCCTTCCAGATCTCTAGAGGTGAGATGTTTTGCGGCTGTCGCTGAGAAACACGGGCTTTCAGCTCTGGGATGTTTGTTCTTTGGATATAACTCAGCATTCTTTCTCCTCCAAACACATCAAGTAGTTTTGAACAACTAGTTCTGTTTTGATTTCATCTGACCATATGAAACTCTCCCAATCTTTTTCTGGATCATTCATATGCTCTCTAGCAAACTTCAGGCGGGCCTGAACATGTACTGGCTTAAGCAGGGGGACACGTCTGGCACTGCAGGATGAGAGCCCCCGGCGGCGTAGAGTGTTACTGATGGTAGTCTTTTTTACTTTGGTCCCAGCTCTCTGTGGGTCATTCACTGGGTCCCATCGTGGTTCTGGGATTTTTGCTCACAGTTCTTGTGATCATATTGATGTCACAGGGTGAGATCTAAATGGAGGGAGCTTATTAGTGGTCTTGTATGTCTTCCATTTTCTAATAATGTCCCCCACAGTTGATTTCTTCACACCAAGCTGCTTACCTATTGCAGATTCAGTCTTTCCAGCCTGGTGTAGGTCTACAATCTTGTTTTTGGTGTTGTTTGACAGCTCTTTGATCTTGTCCATAGTGGAGTTTGGGGTGTGGCTGGTTCATGTTGTGGACAGGTGTCTTTTATACTGATAACGAGTTTAAACATTTGCCATTAATACAGGTAACGAGTGGAGGACAGAGGAGCCTCTTACAAATGAAGTTACAGGTCTGTGAGAGCCAGAGATCTGGCTTCTTTGTAGGTGACCAATACTTATTTTTTTCTCTACCATGGGATTTTCTGAAAAATGTTTTGTCTTATTTTGTCTCTCATAGTTGAAGTATACCAATGATGAAAATTATTGGCCTCTGGGAGAACTTGCACAAATGGTGGCTGACTAAATACTTTTTTTGCCCCACTGTAAATGTTACAGATATGCACATTAGCTGTTCACCATCTTGGATACTTTCCAATTTATTATAATTAAACAATTACTTTTTATATATTTTTTTTCTCCATTCCTTCCGTGGTTGCTTTCTACTTTTAAATATTTTCAGTTTCCATAAATTGAAGAATCCAAACAAATTCATGTCCTGTCTTTTATTTATGTGGGGGAAAAATACTTTTTTGGACACTTGGTCCAGATCATGAACACTTCAATCATTTTATATTTACTTCAAGAGGACATTAAGATTTTATCATATCTAAATTATTGCTGCCGTTGTGATGAGAAAAAAATAATTAAACTTCAGATTTTGTCAACCATAAAAGACCCCGACATAAAAAAAAAGTCTAGTATCCTGCATTTAAAAAAATTACCTATAGTAATATTAATTCACTTAAAGGACAAAAATTACACATCTGAAATTTATTCTGAGAAAATAAGTATTTTTAGTCATAATAAGTGGTAATACAAAAACATAAATCAACCTTTTCAGAGGTTTATTTGAATTCTGATGCGGATAAAAAAAGGCGAACTCTGATCCGCCTAAAAACCTTTTGGTTTTGGGTCGGTTAATGTGAGCTCTGCTGCGGTTGGATTGCTCATAGGGATGCCAAATGGCCCGGATGATGCTCCAAAACCAGGAAACGGACTATAGCGCAGGGCATTCTGGGTAAACGAAACCTAAACTGCTTCGCAACAACATTTCTGCATAGTTCTCTGCGCATGTTGAGCCCATTGCTGCAGCGTTTCTGTCTGGCACATTACCCAGAGACAACAGAGCAATCCTAACAAAGTTACAACTTGATGCCCCTACAGGTTTAAACGCTACGACTTTCCAACGGGTCACTTTCTTTCTTGTGAACGAAATAAATTGTGGCGCGTGCAGGAACTGGTAGGAGAGGCGCAGCACGGTCTGAAAAGGGTTTCCATTTAAGCCGTCGGACCCGTTTGACAAACAAATTTAACAGTTTTGGCACCATAACCTTTTTAAAACGGGACTGTTGGAGCAACAGCTTTTACGTCTGATACTACAAACCCCAAGCATGTCAAAATAAGGGCAGAAATGCACCACCGCACACTTTCGGTGTGTCATAAAGTCTGAGAGGGAGCATCTAACTTGCATGTACTCATCTAGCTGATTGAAGTCAGAAGTTTTAAGCCATTTTCTTCTTTAAATATCCACCCGAGTGTAAAGCTAAGTATTTCCATTATTCCAGTATTTCTGTTTCTGTGTCTTAACTCCAGGGTGACATAAAGAGGCTGTCAGTTTATTGATGTATTTTTAGATTTCTTTAGTGCTGACAGTCGCTGGACGAGTCTGATGTTATTTTTATCGAATCTGCAGAGAAGACGCAACCCTTCCTGAGATGCTACAAACCTGAAAACATCTAACCGCAGGAAGTGCCTCAGGTCCCTCCAGAGCTTAAATAAGATGTAGGTTGCAGGGATACTGTACAGCAGGTAATGCTGGCTTTGTTGGAAGCCTGGCACCGGAAAACTAAAACGCTGTCCCTGGCACTCTGAAGCTGAATGGAAACCCAGTTTTTTTTTGTGTGCCTGTGGCGTCTCCGAGGTGCAGAGCAGCCTAATCCCAACAAGGAGCTTTCTTTCTATTCAGCTGCCCCTCAAATGTTCCAGACTTCCACCAACAGTTTGTCTCTTATTTCCTTGTTAACTTCAGCAGCTAACCTTTTGAATACTTTATGGTTGTTGTTGCTTTCTTACAGTCCTGAATCTGTTTTCTGCTTATTTTATTTTCCACCCCACGATAGATCATATGCTTGTACTCCATTCATGTGGTTTTATGATCACAAATGGGTATCCTTAAATAAAGATCTCCTTTATATTTAAATGTTTCGCCTTTTTTGTTGTAAAATCTACTTTCGATAATGGCTATCCTGCCTTTGAAATTCCACTACTTGTACTATGCAATGCAGATTGAAATCTTTTTTTTTTTTCGTCCATACAAGTTGAGTAAGAAGTATCCTAAAAAAAACATGACTAAATTAGACAGTTTGTAGTTGGTTGTTTAGCTGTAGGCATCTTGGGTGGTTGCCCAGGGCGGCATTAGAAGGAAGAGAGGGCGGCGATCATGGCAAAAGCTCAATGAAAGAAATTAAAAAAGGCTTTTTATCTCAGTTGAATGTGTTTAGAGGCCCACGTTGACCTCTGACATCTTCTCTGCATGCATTGGGCTACATTCAGCTGAATGTATGAGGAGCTCGTCCAGAGTTATATGCATCAGACGATATTAAACCTTCTACACTGTGTCGTTGAGTGCGAATTCAAGCCTGAATTGTGTGATGATTATGTTCAACTATAGTTTTTCTATTTTCTTTAAATTGAAAAAAGTTATTTGGCTGAAAAACTCCCAGGTTATTTTTACAGACTCATTAGTCGGGGTCTGATATTTCTTTTTTAACAACCCATTTATGCAGATTTGTGTAAACGTAGTTTATTCAATTATCAAATGCAGAAGATATATTGGCTCTTTGATAGAGGGAGCATGTGTCCCCAATAATTGGCTGACTTTGTTTTTAGTTTATGCATTTATATACAAGAAAATGGGGAAATTTATTCCTTTTGAAAATACAGATTGATCAGAGTAATAAATCCTCCGGCAGAGTGATTGGAAAATTTAAAGGATAACAACAGAAGGCATCAGTTTTAATGGTTATTTTAGTTGCCACGGTTACTTCAAATATAGAGATATTTAAAAAATGAATAAAAGAATCGGGGCATCAGAACATGGTGGCTGTCCAGGGCGGCAGCAGAAAGGAGGGCTTCGGGTGTGGCAGCAGCAGCATTTTTTAAAATTTTGTTTTTAACCTAAGATCAGAAATAAAATATGAAAAACTGGAAAAAATTATACGTTTTTGGTCTGATTGCTGGTCAATAGATGGAAAGATTCCCAATTTTTAAAGGTACATTTATTTTCAGGTTGAGTTTAAAAATGTATAAAACCTCAACAAAATAATACAGGTCATATTTTTTCCTCAATGTTTCCCTTTTTTACTGACTAGTCATTTAATGTTGTTGTTTTTTTTTCCTTTTTTTTCCCTGCAGCTGCACATTCAGGTTTCCCAGCACAAATATTAAGATCAACTTCACGGCCCTGTCCAGTGGGAAGAAAGCCAAGCGTGAGGCGCCAGAGTCCCCAGTGAAACCAGTACAGCCACAGATCTCCCCCCTTACCATCAACATTCCAGACAACATCGCTCACCTAATGAGCCCCCTGCCATCACCCACTGGCACCATCAGGTACTTTCACTATAAAGGGATCCAGGCTCCAGTTCTAGGTTAGATTTGCATTTAAGATTTATTTTCAGTTTGAATTAGCGAGTGTGAGGATCTTATTTCTGACATTGAAAACTTATGAACTGAGGTAGGTTAAGTTGGTCTTAGTTCTCCGACGCAGAGCTGAAGGTGGAGTCTTCGATCCTTTCAACCCCTGAGCTGCAGTGATCTGCAGAGAACATTCTTTTATGGAAATCATCTTTTAGATTGGCATGTCTCATTCCATTGTTATCCCGTTGCTCCTGAAGTGATTGCAGTCTTCCCACACAGTCAGGGAGGCCGGCTAATTTGCATAGATGTCAGCGAAAAGCGTGTCACTGCAGCACAGACTGCAGATGAGCTCTTTTGAAGCAAATCAGGACTGTGATATTTTAAGCTCTAAATTCAATCCTTTTGTCCTGATTTGTTTTTTTTTTTTAACTCTGCAGAGTAGCATCCTCATGAGCTGATTATCTTGTTTCTGGTTTCCTTCTGACAGCGCTGCTAACTCTTGCCCCTCCAGTCCACGGGGGGCGGGCTCCTCAGGCTATAGGATTGGTGGGCGCATGGTCAACTCTGTGGAGCTGCAGCTTATAAACGACAACTCGCAGCCTGAGAACGATAAAGAGGCCTCCGGAGGTGACAGTCCCAAGGTAAAGGGCTGGCAGGGTTTTAAAAATGCTGGCTATGAAAGTTGGCCATAAATGTTACTGTTAATCATAAAAGTTTAATCAAACGTCTTTTACCTATTTGTTTTTGATTTGCAAATGATCATAAGCAGAACAACAGCTTTTCAGATGGACGGATATTCCTCCGAGGTTCCTCAAGGTTGTGTGTTAAGCCCATTGTTAGTCTTGGAGAGAAAAAATAGTAAATGTTGAGTGCAAGGCCCATTGTTAAGCTTGGAGAAAAAGGGAGTTCCTAAAGGTTGTGTACTAGGCCCATTAGTAGTATTGGAGGAAGAGTTCTTTAAAGCCCCCTTGTGTAAGAATTACCTCCAACTAGTGGTGCGGTCAGTGAATGCAAGCAACTGAGCAGTGTTTTTCTGGCTTCTCGCCGTTATAACACGTCATTACTACTACAGAAGCCACGGAATGAATTGTCCAAGTTAAACGGAAGATATATAAGTATTTGCTGGACTAACCTGTCTTGTGTCAAACGTAACGCTAACATAAACTTCATTGTTTCATGTAATTGACTTACCTGTCCAGCAGAAAGCCTGCAACCTCCGCATACGTCTTCAAGGTCGTGTCCCTTATGAATATTTTCCATCTGGTAAACGCTCCACCGATGTAGATTCTTATTTTCTCCCGGTTATTTCTTCTTCTTTTTCTGATGTATGGTTTCTTCCCTCTCACGGGGCAAAGAGTACGGATGGTCCTCCATTGAAATTGAAAACTATGATCCACGGTCCTCTATGCTCGATTCTTTTCTTCACATCTCCCCCTCCCCCCGACGTCACTGGCTAAAACGCGTAAAGCAAACAAGTTTAACCCCTTTCGGCTAACGTATTCAAAGATGGCCGCCTCAGATGGGGGGCGGTGCAACCTCTGTATCTTTAAACAACGTATTCTAAGACACGGGAACGCTTTCATGATAATGCGATTGTGATTAGACCTCGGTAAAATATGTATTTATGAAAGCAGTTTCTGATTTTTAGTAATAAAAAGCCAAATTTTTTACACACCGGGCCTTTAAGTTTATGTTCTTGGTCCATTATAAGTCTTAGAGGGGGAAAATACTTATTCAAAGTTATATTCTAAGCCCATTGTTAGTCTTGGAGGAAAAGGGAACTCCTCAAGTTGTTTTTTATCTCCATTATGAGTCTTAGAGGTTGTGTGCAAGGACACTTACTAGTTTTGGAAAATAAAGGAATCCCTGTGTGGAAGGTTTATTGATAGTCTTGGGGACATAAAGAGTCCTTCATAGGTATTTGCTAGGTCTGTTCTAAGTTGCAATCTGTAACATATGAATACTCTGCACTGAACTGGGCAAGAAAGCGTTTAGGTTTTTGGCACCAAATGTATGGACCAAATTACAAATTGAATTTTGCCTCCAAGCTATTATTTTTGAAAGGCTTCATAGTATGGTAAAATAGTTTCCCCCTCATCTGCGCATGCTTTTAACGTAAACGTGTATTAAAGTTGTTGAATCATTTAAGCAACATTTAGTCGTTTGGAAAGTAAAGTCCTCACCTGTCTTGCTGGTTGCTGAGATGTTTCCTCTGGTCTTCTCCGCAGGACGACTCCAAGCCTCCGTACTCCTATGCACAGCTGATTGTCCAGGCCATAACTCTGGCTCAGGACAAGCAGCTCACATTAAATGGAATCTACAATCACATCACAAAGAACTACCCATACTACAGGACCGCAGACAAGGGGTGGCAGGTTAGTCTGGAGCTTGTGGTGTCCGATGTACTGCGTCAAGCAACGTCTCTGTTTCCTACCTTCACCTTTTTCTTTTTTACCCCTTTTAATGTTGCAGAACTCGATTCGTCACAACCTGTCGCTAAACCGTTATTTCATCAAAGTGGCAAGGTCGCAGGAGGAACCGGGGAAAGGCTCTTTCTGGAGAATAGACCCATCCTCGGAGGCCAAGCTCATTGAGCAGGCTTTTAGGAAACGAAGGCCCCGGGGGGTCCCCTGCTTCAGAACCCCACATGGACCTCTCTCCTCCAGGTCTGTCCCATATTCCACGGTACATGCAGCGGTGCACCCTGGACAGTTAAACTATTCACATCCCTCAAACTCTTTCCATATTTTGTCACATCACAAACACAAACTTCATCTTATTTTACTGGGATCAGAAGTCACCAGTTTACTAAATATCATCCAACTTTGTGTAAAGGCCTCAGAAGTTCTCTAGAGAACATCCAGCATGATCAAGACCAAGGAACCCAGCAGAGGGTTGAGGAAGGAAGTTGTGGAGAAGTTTAAAGCAGATTTAGGTCCTAAGATTTTAACTCAAGCTTTGAACATCACACATAGTAGGGGTGGGCGATACGGCAAAAATAGAATGTCACGATTTTTCACTTATATTATCACAATTTCGATTTTATCACGATTTTTTTTTTTTATGACCAACGAAAACTTGAATCACACTTAAAATAAAAGAAACATTAAATAAATAAATTATTTCCAATTAGAAATTACCAGCAAAAGGTTTAAATACTTATACGGTGATCTCACACCAGAGATGATAGAAACTATATATATATATATATATATATATATATATATATATATATATATATCATTCATTTTTCAAATAACAACTTTGGAAAATACAACAAAATCATAAAGTATTTAAATGTATTTTTAAAAATGTTTTCTTTTCTACTAAAACAGAAAGCAAACATGAACTTACTTTAAAAAATATATTGAGCAAATAGAATAAAATGTCAAATCTTTTTAAATAAAAGACTAACACGCAGCTAGAAATGGAGTGCAAGATGTATTGTGCAATCTATAATACGACAGTCAATAATCCTCATGCAACGCGGTAAATGCAGCTTTAACTGGTTGAATTTTTTTTTGCAGAATGTTGATATTATAAACAGGCACACATAAAGCTGCCTAATAACAACGTAAGTGACAACAATGTGTAAAGACGCAACGGTATACAAAGTGCTGCTGCTACATAAGATAACGATGGTAGACTGTAGTGTAAGCCGTTCTAATTATTCTTCCATCCATCCAAACATATTCTTAATATTCCCTGCAACTCTCTGTGCGTTCAGCGTACATGCGTGTCATGGCGGTGTTTGGGGAAAAAACGGCAGCTGGACCTTTTGTTAGTGCGGATAGTTTGAGTTTTATAATTTTCTAGCGTTTGCTGAATTAAGAAGAACTAAGAAGAAGAAGCACTAGCCACCGCTGCTGCAGGCTTTATAGCTTTAGCTGCCAGCTGGCTCTCACTGGGTTGTTTGCGATGTTTTCTCTTCAAGTGATTTAACAACTTAATGGTGTTGCGATCACTTGCCTTTATGCTCTCCATGCAAACTTTGAAAATGTTTGTTTGCTCTTTGTCGTCTGGTAAAAAACCAAACCACTTCCATACAATGGATGAGGACTTTCTCTTCAGAACGAAACTCCATTTACGCCATGATTGTTTACAGGTTGTACACACGTGAAGAGGGAGGAGAGGGGCTGAGGGGTAATTCACTTAGAGAAGGGATAGAGTATAGCGGAGGCTTTTCATCGCACACAGAGGGAGAAATACAGCAGCAGAACTGGGAATCGGGATAAAACGATCTTTCAAAAATAACAGATCGTCAGACGTGTAGATCGCTTCACGGTCTTAAAAGCCCCTACCACATAGCTCTGCACAATCCATCGTCTGAACACGGCGAGAGGATGGAGCAATTCCTGACCTACTAAGACATGGACGTCTGCACATAGTAGCTAGGGTCAGCTTGAAGCCATTAATAAACGAAGCTATCTAAACGAATTTCTCTCATTATTTGAAAGGGCACTGCCATATATCCAATCCGAGTCGGAAGTCTGCATAAAACAAATAAAACAGATAAAAAAAATGAAAAAAAGAGAATTCCCAAGAGCTGACGTTTTTTCTCCGCGTAATGTATGTATTGCTTATCTGGTGTGCATTCAAAGTTGTTGGTTTTTTCCAACTTAATTAAAAAGAGTGCAAGTGTACAACATGCAGTCACAACAACAAACAGCCAGGGGGTTAATCATAAATACATTCATGATTCAGAAATATCAATTGTTTTAAGAGCCTTTTTTTTAAAGGAATGTGATAATAATTTTAGGTATAAATCTACTTTTTTTTAATCCATACCGAATTGTAACCGTTAAAAGGCAAGGTCCGACCTTTCTAGTCTCTGATTGGCTAGCCTGGTTGATTTATTACTAATCCTAACATTTGAGGAGCATTTTCTAAACCCAATGGGATCCATCTGTTTGTTTCAGCATTTAGGAGCAGTTATATCCATAAAAAGTTAGCATTACAACTTAGTGATTAGCTGTGTTTAACCCTCCCACAGTCTGGGCTAGGCCTGAAGGGCAGCTTGCGGGTTTTGCCGTCCTTTAGTCCTGGATTGGTGTTCACGCAGACCCATTGGGGACTGCAGGAGGCACCTAGCGGAGACTGGGGTCATTTTGACCCCGCAAGATAGTGGAAGGCACATAGCAGGGATTGGGGTAACCGTGACCGAGCAAGAACAGTGGGAGGGTTAACTAAATTCTGCTCGAGACTTCCAGTATAGATTGTATATATGGCAGTACCCTTTTAGGCCATTGTAACTGCAGGAAGGTACTCTTCAATTATTGTGGCATTTGGCAAATGGAAATAATTTTAGTAATTCTAACTGACAAAAAAAAATACAAGTTTGGTGGGACTTAACTTCAGACTGTGAGGGGAAAAATGGATATCTTTCTATTTGGTTTATGTAAACCTTCGGTTTTGTAGCTAATGTCCAGCAGGGGGTAAAAATCCTGCATTTCAAAATTGTTTTCCTCTGCTCTCCCCAGGGAACATTTAACCATTGCATGTTTGTGTCAATTTTTCATTCAACATGAGGATGATCCTGTTAATTGTATTCATTTCCATATCTGACCTTTTTAGGAGCGCTCCAGCATCTCCCAATCATTCAGGGGTGCTCTCCGCGCACTCCAGTGGGGTCCAGACCCCGGACAGTCTGTCTCGAGAGGGCTCCCCGGTCCCCCTTGAGCCGGAAACCTCCTTGGCTCCCGCCCCAGTCTCCACCACCACCACAGTTCAGCCCAAACTGGCTGTGATCCAGGAAGCACGCTTTGCACAAAACACACCAGGTGCGACGTCTGTGCTGCTTCTTTGGGTTTTAGCAAAGCCGTTCTAGGAAAGCCGTGCCACTCTCCATTTAGTCCAATTGTAACGAAATTTGGTTGCAGTTCCACCAGAGTTCCACCGAGGGCGATCGCCATGAGTGCAAGATGAATGGGAGTCTATGGAGCTAGACGGCTAAATTTGTCTCTTTCACCCAATTGCCGTTGAGAAATCTAAGATTTGATTGTAGATTTCGCAAGTTCAACGTGGATTATAGAAGGAAAGTTGAATAAACGAGTATTTATGTCCTTTCTTTTTCTTACAGGATGAGTTGTTGTTGCCCATAACTCGCTAGCATTGTGCTAATGACCGCTGATTGGTCAGTAAGGGACTAATTACAAGCAGATATACCGCTTGACGACATCGTGGCATCCAAAGCGGCACCAGAATGTTAAGGCGGACTTTTTCGCCAAAAACATTTTTTTTCCCAACATAACTTCTTTTTGGTTGCTAGCACTGTTATCTGCCTATTGTTATGTAAATACTGTGAAATTTAAAAGAAAAAAATAAGGATTGCCGTAAAGCAGTATCTCTGGTCGTCCGATGTGTATGACGTCATCAACAGTTTAAAGTAGTTTTTAAAGCAAATAAGTTACTCTACAAAAAATATAACACCCAGCAGAGCTTAATTTGCTTTCGGAAAAAAATTTCAAACTACTAGACAAAAAATTATACCCTGAGAAAAATGGATTTTGAGGGGTATTGCTCCATAGATATGGAACCAGAGTGGAACTGCAACCAGTTCAGAACACGGAAGTACCAAGAGAGTGGGAGTTCTTCCTTTTGCTTCCACGTCTCACTTTGCAGTTGAATCGGGGGTTTTTTTTATCCGTTTTTAACGCACTCATAAATTCTTGAATCTGTGTGTCCAGGGTCGCCTGTTAGCAACCAGCCGGTACTCATAGCAGTCCAGCGCCAGTTACCTCAAAACATCAAGCCAGTGACTTACACCATGGCCTCGCCAGTGAGCGCCAGCAGCTCCCAGCCTCCGGTCCAGACTGTCCATGTCCTGCAGCAGATACCGGCAGGGTCCACGGTCATCGCTCAGCCCGCCGCCATCATCAAGAGCGAGCCTCAGGAGAACGGGGAGCACACAGAGGTCAAAGGTGAGAGCACAGAAGGGTACCAACCGGGCCTTGACTCCAGGAGCCGCGAGCCTTCAGGGCGGAGCTTTGTGGTGGGAGGGGCTAAGCCTTTCTGAGTTCATGTTTTATTTTGGTTAACATTAGGGATGTAAAAATAGCACTTTTTTAAAAAAAAACTGATACAATACCAATACTTGGATTTGGGTACTTGTGGATACTGAATACCAATTTCTTCTCTGCTTGTTACAAACAAAGGATGGTACATTAGAAGATTAATAAAATGACCACAAAACAAACTTTTCAAGTAGGCCTGGGGGATATTCGGTTCATAGTGAAAACCTATGTTCATTTTAGTTTTATTTTAATATACCGGTGAACAGCTCAGACAAATTCCAGAACGTTTAGTGTGGGGAAGGGTTTCAGCGGGGACCGATTTCACTGCTACACGCTCTTCACTGCAGTGTGAAAAGCAACGCTCAGCACACAATGCTGAGGAAGTAATTCCAAAAATAGTTTTGTCTGTAGTTTAGAAGTTATTCGGCTTTAGGTCAGACGAGAACCGAACGGCATATCTTTTACAAGCGCTAGTAACAGGTAGGGGGGAGTATAGAGCACTATTTGACAGTTTGTAGTTGCAGTTAATTCAATGGAAAAGAAACCTGTTGAACTTTGAAGCATTTTTTTGATTCAAATATGTACAGGTTTCCTTTTGTGCAATATTAAATGTATAAGTAAGAAACCAGGATTTTTTCTACCTACATTTACCTTTTTATTTAATTTAAAATATCTTCATTTTACCTATGTTGTGAGATTGTTGTCTCATAATCTTGGAAAAAGAATAAAATATTTTCTTTTTAAATCAATGTTGTACAAATAATGTACTTTCAATAGCATTCTAACCATTTGGAAGTTATAAAAAGCAGTCATTTTGTCATGTATAAAATAAAGAAAAAATTAATGTATCACAAAAGATATCGTTACCGCACATGCTTTAGATCATATCGCCCAGCACTAGGTGCATTTTATTTCCTAAACGTTGTCCTGATTTCCTTCCGTTTTTCATTAAGCCCTCGTCTCCTTTCTTCCTTCTTTCCATCTGTCCTTCCTTGTGTCCCATCTCTGCTCCTTCTTTATCATGTCCTCCTCTCCTCTATCCTGTCTCATCCTCCCTTAAGTGTTCCTCCCTTTCTTCTGTCTTTCCTTCCTCGTGTCAATCTGTCTTTTTCTTCTTTTCTGTTCATCTGTCCTCCTTCCTTCCTCTTTGGATCTACTTTTCCTCCTTCATATCTACCTCATGAAAGTTTTTCTTTTTTTATATCTTGTCTCTTATTTTCTTCCATTATGTGCCTTCCTCCTTCCTTCCTTCTCCCTCCATCTGTCTTAACTTGGAAAGTCTGGAATAAAATTGTTTAGGGACTCTGTTTTCAGAATATCTGATGAATTACTAATTTATATTGTATTTTTCAATGACTCAACATGGAGATTTTTAGCTCTTAAACTTGGAGAAACATCTTCCGTTTTGGGGGCTGAAGACGTGCTGATGCCACACTTTTAAAATGTTCTTAAAGTCGGGAAGAGAAGCTCCGTTACTAAATGGATCCATTCAAACACAGAGACTTTTTTCCCCAGCCTTTATTTCTAGTGATTTTTTTTTTTGTTCAGAGTGCTGTATCTAAGCGTATTGACAGAAGTTGAGTGGAAGGAAAAAGTGCAGGGATAACTGCAGCCTTGAGACAATCGTCAGAAAATCCATTTGAGAATATGGAAGCGCCTCAGAAGGAGTGGACGAATCCAGATTTAGAACATCTAGAGCCGCTACGCTCAGGTGGATCCCAGACAAGGATTTGAGGCGTCTTACCTGGGCTGAGGAGAACCAGAACTAGACTGTTGCTCAGTGGTCCAAAGTCCTCTCCTCAGGTTAAAATCAAGATTATAGTTTATTTGGAAATCAGGATCCCAGAGTCTGAAGGAAGAGCGGAGAGAATCAGAATCGGCGTCGCTTGAAGTCGAGTTTGAAGTTTTCACAGTCGATGATGATGTCACCTGCTGGTTCTGTGAACGCAGAGTTTTATGTGGACCAAAAGGGTTAAGAATGCAGATGCACTGAAGGTCGCTAGGTAAGCAGCCCGGGCTTTCTGAACACCTGAGCAGAACCACAGGCTGATCTCCTCCATGCAGTCTGGACCCCAAAACAAGCTGACGTTTCCGTTGTAAAATAGCATTTTCTTATCCATCTGATGTAATGTTTTAATTTCCAAGACGATAAATTTGGGGGTTTTATTGTCTGGAAGACGTAATCATCAAAATTACAAGAAGTAAAGGCTTTAAATATTTTTCTTCTGTGTTTCATGAATCTATAGAATAGATGATTAAAAACACAGAAAATTTTCACCATGTTTTAATAATCTGTAACATGGAAGCTACCTGAAGTAAAGACTTCAGGGTCGATCAGCTGAAATTAGGGGGTGTCAAATTATTACATTAATTCCGATTATAAATTAGATTGACACAAATAAATACATTTAAAAATGTCGGCTAAATAAATCTGAAATTAATTAATCTATTTTTTTTTTATGTTTCTGAATGCGAGCAAGATTTTAATACCCCTCTAGTGATTCTCTTTCAGAAAAGCCCCTAGCTGACAAATCTAAGTGTCATTTTCTGGGTTTATTGGAGACTTTGTACCCTTCAGCCCACAGGCAGCTCTCAGCCTCAGAGCGCTGAAAACAGGAAGCCTGTCCATTAGGGATGGGAATCTTACAACATCTCATGATTCAATTCGATTCCGATTCTTGGGGTGACAATTCGATTCAGAAGCGATTCTCGATTCAAATCAATTTTTTTTTCTTAATCAATACTCTTTCATTCATAATTTATGTTTGTAATACACACAACTTGATCTGCCAAGTGTCTGTGATGAAGTGAGCCATGAATGTAACAGGTCATCAACACAAAATGGATTTTACTATCTATGTTGAGAGAAGGGAACTGGTTCAAAAGTAACAAGACATGAAATTGCAACTGGACATCCAAGACCTTTTAAACAAAACTTCTAGTCTTGAAAAACAATTCTGATATATTTTAAGAATTAAAAAAAAAAATATACATATATATATATATGTATATGTATTTTGTTTGTTCTTTAGTACGTAGTAGAAAATACATAGAAAAAATTTAGTATGCACCAAATGTTACTTATCAACCATCATTAAACAGAAATGTATGGCTTATGTTATTATTTTCATTGTTTTTGTTAGAAATTTTAAAAGTCCTGACGTTATTGAACTCAGCATATATTTCCGACCTCCTTGAAAGCGCCACAGGTGTGCAGCGCTGCTGGATTTTTATGTGTAGCTTATAAAGAAAGATGCTCTTATATACTTGCAGATAAAAAATAAAAAAACTTTCGCCAAGGGTGTAATTAGCATGGAGAAGACCTTTTAGACGGCCCAAACATTTACCTATCAGCAAAGACGGGGCGACCTGGATTTCCCTTTCGTCTTTCATGCTGAAGCTTTAGCCTAGCAGCTACAGCTAGCTTTCGCTAGCACTAGCTAGCCAACCGCGCATCAGACCTGTCATTGCGACGTTGGCCGTTGCATGAGAAACACTACGCGAACCAAAAAATTAAAAAGGTTCAGAAAACATATTTTTTGAGAATCGATTCTCAAACATTTCGGATCGATTCCGAATCTTGTTAAATAGGAATCGAGATTCAGACGTGAATCAATTTTTCCTCCACCCCTACTGTCCATGCTCCGCAGCTTCGCCCGCCTGTCCAGTTCTAACTGGTATCACTGTGAGCAGATATTTACCCCACTGAGTTCAGAATGCTAACAAACAGGTCATGCTCAAAGCCAAAGTTGAAGGCAGGACTCGGAACGTGTCTTAAAGCCGAAAAATTTAAGTGGCTGCATCTGTTCAGGAAGGCCCCAATAATTCAATGAAGACAGTAAAATAATCATGTTTGTTTTCACTATATTAAAACAACCTCGATTTATAGTTTGAGGTTTGTCTAGAAAACAACAATAAAAAAAAATGTAATATCGCTATTAATGTTGCATACAGATGGTGCGTCCCGCTCCTGTTGTATTATTAACAACATCACTTAATAACTGCCTGCTATGGCTACCTGCTAGCTGTGGTCACCATCAGAAATTTGGTCATCTTTATCGCCTTCCCTGTTTTCCGTTTTCCTGCAGAATCCTTCACCAGCTGTAAACATGTTCACCTACCAGCAGGGGGCATCCTGCTTCTCAGTATTGCATGTTTTTTCTGCAACTTGATTGGCCAGTTAGCTCGACAACAAGGCAGCTCTTCAACTGGATATCGTAACGACTAAAACGCCGCACGCGATTATCGTCGTCAAGCTTTTTAATATCGCAATTTCTGTTAAAATTTGATTTGCCAATGAAAATGCCTTAAGATGAGGGCTTTTTTTTTAGCAATGTTTGGGTCCAAATAAGAGAGATTCGATTCATTAACACCAGATCATAATTGATTAATCTCAGGGTTTTTTAAAATCTTTTGACAGACGACTAGTTGATATTCTTCTAAATGAATTATCATCTGAGAATCAAAATCAACACGAATAATGATTTGCTTTTTTTCTTTTCCTTTCAGTCAAAGTAGAGACTATTCCCACCTTCAGCTCTCTGGGCGCCTCCAGTCGCATCATCCAGAGCTCTCAGTCGGCCACGCCCCTGCAGACGGTCACCATCGTGGGACAGCACCAGCTGCCCGTCAAGGCCATCACCCAGAACGGAACCCACAGCCTCACCACTGCCCTGCAGGCTCCCGCCATCTCAGGTGAGAAGTTCAGGAAGCTGAAACTCCAGAGAGAGCAGCTCCAATGGCAGCGCGCCGTTAACGCTTCCCCTCTTCTGCTCCTCCAGCTCCGGCCGCGGCGAGCCCCCTCCACCTGCTGGCGACCCACGCCTCCGCATCCGCCTCTCTACCCACCAAGCGGCAGAACGGAGACCAGCTGGCGAACGAGCAGCCGGACGCCAAGCGCCTGAAAACCGTGGAGGAGACGGCCCCGGCCGCCGCGGTAGAGACGGACTCGCCAGCAACAGCAGCAGCAGCCGACCAACCAAATTAGTCTCACAACAGAGCCCCTCCCCCCCCAATCCGCCGTCCCTCCTTTTCTCATCCCCGTCGTTTGTCTCGTTTCTCCTCCTCCTGCCGCTCGAGACCAAGGTGCCAAACGGAGAAGATCCCTTTCCGGTTTGGTATTTCCGTACAAACAGAAAGACGATGGCCACCGCTTTAAAAGCTGGAATGTGGGACGAGAACAAAGAAAGAGGAAGGTTTTCCGCGTGAGCCGTGACTGAAGCAAGACCACAGGAAGCCTTAGCAGCAACAAACCCTTAAACGAGCCGACCTCTGACCTCCCAGTCGGCTCGGGGCTGGACGCAGCCTTTGTGTCGCACCTACCTCAGAGCAGATCGGAGCCTCCGGCAACCAGCGGGACGACGCGACCAACCAAGCGACGATGAGCATTCAGCTGTTAATTTCTCATATTTTATGCTCCTAATTAATAAAACGAGAAGAAAAAAAAAAAACATGTCATAAAGGGATCAACTTGGAGCCGATCTTTAATTCCTGGCAGCTAGCCTCTCACATTACTGACCCTCCTAATCGCAGCTGTACGTAGATATGCAGTATTCAGTTGTTCAAAACGTGGAGCATAGCAGTTTTTTTTACGTATTTACACTTAACTAGAGGAGTCTGGAATACATTAAAAGGACGCAGAGAAAGCGGTGACATTTCCGAAGCTAAGTTAACTTTTTACGTGAACTTTTGTTTCAGTTTGGTGAAAACAGTGTAACAGTTTTTTCGTAAAACCTTCCTCTGTCCCCTCCCCCGCCTGTTGTTTTGACATACCCCCTACGATACTGCTTCGTTATTCCTTCATATTTCAATACTTGCACAGTTCTCCGTGTGTAGTTCCAGGTGATGACCTTGCATGTATCCGACAACGGAGAGGAGAGAGACGGACCAGAGCTGCACTTGATTTAAATGTTTTTCATTTCTCTTCCTCCTGTTCCTCCATTTCTTTTGTTTCCTCCTCCTCCTCCTCATGGTCCCTCAAGGCTGTGTTGATGTTGTGGTGTTGGCTGACCCCCTCCCACTCACACATCCATTTGCTTGATTACGTATTTTGCCCTGTTCAGGCAACCTGGCGAGTCTGTTTTTCTGATTGTACACGTTCCAAACAATAGTAAGAGAAGAAATTGATGTTCTGCTTCAGTGGAGAAATGCTTTTTTTAAATAAATTAATTTAAAGTCCTTAAAATGCTTTATATTTGTTTTTTGTTTTTGTTTTTTTCAAGGGACGCAACGATATCGATACTCGGATGTACTTTCCGATACGGAGTACCAATGCCGATACTTTTACCACACAAAAAAAATGCAATAAATTAGAAGACGGGTTTGATTTCCTTCTGATTGTCACAACAAATTATGGTGAATTAGATAAAAAATTATCGAAATGACCAAAAAACAAACATTTCAAGTGAAAAATAACAATTTTATGTAAAATTACTGCAGAGTTCTCACATTTTAGTAGCAGTTCATAGTATCCGTTAACTTACTGATAAGAGTAACTTAGAATTGTATCAGCCCAGATACCAGTATCTAGTGCTCTGTTGAAAAAAAATTGGAAAATCAATTCTTATAGAAATTGAATCAAATCGCAAGATCAAAAATCGATTTTATTTTTTTGAAGATTTTCCCTTTTTACAGCTAAAATAGGAAGGAAAAATCCAGACGGTCATTTTAAGTCTTGTATCTAAAAAAGGTTAATACAGTTAACTGTTACTCACCCAGTGTTGTCATTGAATTACAGGCATATCATTAAGATAACCACTCAAAAATGTTTTAACAGCACTGAGTTATATCTATATAGAACCGGATTGGATCATGATAATCGATTCTAACTCTTGAGAATACGATACCCAGCCCTAGTTGTCTCTGAATCAGTGCATCCCTGCTTTTTACCATCTTCAGATGAACTTAAAAAAGCTCACATCCTGGGGGGTATTTCTGTAGTTATTCTGAAGAGGGCCGTATGTGGTACTTTCCCGGATATCTTGATTAATCTAGAAAATAAATGATTGTTTTGTTAAGTATTACATCTTAATGTGCTAGCTGAATAAGTTATTTGGACCATAAAACAAAAGCTTCCAGACCAAACCGAACACAAGAATATGATAAACTAGCTTCTTAATTCTAATAATTTTGCACGTAAACTACATTTATACACGCCAGTCCAAATGTATTCCTACGAAGATTTGGCAGTTCAGTATTACAGATTTCAAGTGGCCCAGCTGGAGTCTTAATTTATGTTGAGAATCTGTGGTGGAAGCTAAAGATTAGGGAGTTGGAAAAGAGGCCTTCCGAACTCAAAAGACTCATCATCCAAATTCAAGTGGAAATATGATGATTAGTATTCATAACAGCGGTTTGATTGTTGCATACCAATAAAGATTTCTACGTATTTAAATATTTTTTTTTCCCTAGATTGTTTCTTCAGAGAGGCCCGTCTAATTTTCTCTCAGAAATAAACTTCTTGGTGTGTGATTGTTGTTGGGCTTTTTTAATATACACGCTATGTTTCTGTTTATACCATTTTAAAAATCTTGTATTTGAAATATTTGCGTGTATTTTCAAAAACAAAAAAATGTTGCTTGTAATTGAGCTATATTGTAATTGATTTGTTTTTTTCCCCCCATATGCTTTATCAGAAAAAATGCATCTTTAGGGCAGCAGGGCATTTATTAAACCACAAAACTAGAGCAAGGACCTAAAAGTAGTGAATGTATACGAAAAATCGATATAAAGCAAATGTCACAATAAGGTGCCTGTAAATAATTTGTATTGTCATATTTCCTCTGGCTATTATATTTCCATAAAGTCAATTATCAAGCCAATTCACAACAGATATCGTCTCAAGGCCCTTTTACAAAAAAAATGTATCTCAGTACAATTACACAAAAATTCCAGTCAATGACAAAGTTTTCTCTTTGATGTGAGGTTGTGGCCCGTACATGCAGACTCCAACCACAGCAATCCCTCATACTGAGCAAGCATGTGGCGACAGTGGAGAGGAATAACCTCCCTTTAACAGGAAGAAACCTTCAGAAAAACCTGGCTGAGTATGAGTGGCCATTTTCCACGACCGTCCGGGGTTTGAGAAGACCGAGAAGAGACAGAACAAAAGGAACAGATGTAAGAATACTTTCTACTTTAAAGGAACTAGTACAAAGTTGATAACAGGACATGCAGGATGTTTGGTCAATGGGAGCATATGAGTGAATGTTCTCCTTCCAATAGGGTGTTTTTTTGTGCTTTTTTTTTTCTCCAAATCTGCATTGAAATATTTAACAGCAATACAGAAAAAAATAGCATTGTTTAAAAAGTTCAAATACAATAAATGGCTGTTAGTACACAACAAAAATCTTGTTGCTTGGAATAAAATCAAAACACACAAAAAATAAGTAAATGTATATACAATAAAAACATCCCAAAAATAGATAAAGCGGTCTGCTTATGACATTTTTTTAAATTTTTTTTTATTATGATTTTCAATGGAGGCAATATGTCGTTTTAAATGATGTTCTTTAAATGTGTGATTTTTCACACCATTTCATCTTGTGAATATGATATTTAGCAAGGATTTTGTTGATTATATATAATTCTTCAGAGGAAAAGGCTGAACCATAAAAGATAAGTAATATTTAAAGGTTTGATATTCTTACCAATTTTTCCTGAAATAAAGTTTTTTAATCAGGCCATAATATTTTCTATCTGAGAACATTCCACACACATACATGCTCAACACATTCACCATCAAACTGGCAAAAAGAACATTTGTTGCACATATCAGGATCAAACTGGCAAATATAGTTATTAACCGGTTAGTATCTATGTACAATTTAAAATAACAGTTCTTTAATCTTATTAAAATATTTATAAGACCCAATAGGGCGTTGTAGCTGAGCAGGATACCATATCAGGTGTAGCTTCTATGGAGAGAACAACCATGGGGGAAAAGAAACATGGTTAACCTCCAAAATAATATGGAAAAATACAAACGGAAATTAGTAAAACAGTTACTGAATAATTTTTATTTTTTATTTCTATGATTACCTATATGTGGATTGTATTCTCTCATTAAAAGAGAAGACATTTTGACATCTTATTGTAAAACAAACCGAAGGAAAATCTGTCAGACGTGTGCTCCCTCTATAATTACAGCAGGGGGCAGCAGTCAGCAGTTCAGTGTGTAAAGTGTTAGAAAAAGAAGTAGATGCTGCAAACTGCAAACCCGCCATGTGAATTCAGGAGTTGTTTGAATTCATAAATTAATTACTTATGTTTTTGGTAGATGTTACAGACTATTATTGAAAACATCGATAGAAACTCACGTAAGAGCGGGATTTCTGTTTCCACCTGCGTGGTTATTACGTTAGAAACACAACCGAAGCTAAAATGTTAAGCTAACACCGGTTGGTTCTGGTTCTGGTGAAGAAGGGGTCAGAAAATGGAGGAAATGGTGGTGGAATCGGACTCTAGGAACACGTCCGGACGGGGATCAGACCAGCGGGTCGCCGATGCGTGGGAATCTGTCACAGCAGCTTTGGTGAGTGGAGCCGAACTCCGGAATGGAGGAGTTAAACTCAGATTAAAGACATGGTGCAGAACTCTGTTCAAATATCTGTTTATTTAAGGTTTAGCGGTATGTTACTAATAACATAAAATTATGTGGGCTGTTTATGTCGTCAACTGAGGTGTTCGGATGAATTCGGCTGATATCTGTTCATTGGATCATGTCTGCTTTCGTAATATTTAATGAGAGGTTGGGCGTCTTAAAAAAATCACATATTACTTCAAAGTATTACCCAAATACATATATATTTCAGTAATTCAGGTCAAAAAGGGAAACTTTGACATTATATGTTATCATTAGATATAAAGTGGAGTTTTTCTCTCACAAATTAGAGAAATCCTCAAGAAGGATAAGAAACAAAATGGTCATTGCTAAAGGAGCTGGCTGTTAAGATTGTTGTTAAAACAAAAGTATGGAAAATTCAGTGGAAGGAAAAACTGCAGCAGAGATTCTTTATTTCCTATGGGGTCTGTGGAGGTATGCCCGTTTAAAGTGTGTGGACTGACATACTACATGCAATAGGAAGCCCAACCAAGTAATGAGTGCATATCTGTGTAGTACATGGACATACCTTTAAGTTAGCCTAAATTTCTGTGTAGGAAATTAACTCTTATGGGTCTCAGGTATAGGCCTGGGTGGTATACCGGTTTGTATCGAAAACCGGTGTTTATTTTCGTTATGATATGAATTTTTAATATACCCCTATACCGGTGAGTAGTTCGGACAACTTCCGGAACGTTTTAATGAGGGGAAGTGTTTCAGCCAGGACCGATTTCACCGCTACACACTCTTCACCACAATGTAGAAAATAAAGTTTTTAACAAAGTGCAGCTGCTTGCAGGAGCGAAGCACACAATTATGATGAAGTAATTTCAAAAAAGAGGAGCCTCGTCTATAGTTTATAAAGTTTATCGGCTTTAAAAGGTCAGACGAGAACCGAACAGCATATTTTGACAAACGCTATTGCAAGTAACCAGTAGGGGGAAGTGTTGAGCGCTATTTGATCGTCTGTAGGTAAACGCGGTCAACGGCGTAAATATGTTTTACATACACATCTACGATACTTCCGCTGTCTTTTTTTCTGTTATCTGAATATTAACCAGCTTATAATCTCCTACGGTCGCCATGTTTATTTTACTTCTTCTTTGGCAAAATCCGATCTGAGTCTATACTCTGCCCCCTAGCGGGGTTCTTCAGTAGTACATGCAAAGCAATTAGAAGATGTAATTTGCTGCTTGCGCCAACGTGAGGTTTAAAATAAATTATACATTCAGCCTTAGAACATCAAGAATGTCTATTAGAATCATAATCATTTTAATTATTTTCATATCATTCACCTGTGTTTGGAAAAAAACATGATGCAGTCCATATGGCAGTAAAATGCGCTAGTGTTAATGCTGCAGTGTTTCTGTTCAGTTTCATCCTCACCGTTTCCAAAACGGGAAATCTTTGGGTATAGTTTGTTTGGCATGTTGAAGGGCAGCTAAAAAGTCCACAGTAAGACCCTTTCCAATCCTTCCTGAGCTTAAACTTCTTTGGTTAAAAAGTAGGGATATATCGATACAAACACTGATGTACTCTTATTGGTCAGTTAACCTATACTATGAACCGATACTTAAAATGTGGAGACGCAGCAATAATTTCACAGAAAATGTTACATTTTCACTGGGAATTTTTTTTTCCTTTTTTTATTTTGTATCTAATTTACATGAAAAGATGTAGGATCGACCTTTTTAAGCCGATAAACTTTTTAAACTATAGACGAGGCTCCTATTTTTTGGAATTACTTCATCAGAATTGTGTGCTTCGCTCCTGCCAGCAGCTGCACTTAGTTAAAAACTTTATTTTCTACACTGTGTTGAAGAGTGTGTAGCAGTGCAATCGGTCCTGGCTGAACCATTTCCCCTCATTAAACGTTCCGGAAGTTGTCCGAACTACTTACTGGTATATGGGTATATAAAAAATTCATATCATAACGGCAATAAACATCCCTTTTTTAGTATGAACTGGTATACTGCCCAGGCCTGGTTAACAAAGTTATTTATCATCAAATTTTATCGGTTTGTTGTTGCAGGCCTAGTACTCTGTGTCGGTGGTATTGGTACTCAGATCGAAGTAGCTGTTTGAAAGAAGTGGTATCGATTCTTCTCTAATAACAAGCTTCAAGTTAGATCAGACTGGCCGACTCACACCGACCAGAGGGATGAAAACCCCACTAAGACCCAAAAAGCTCCAGACAGAGCAGGTTGGTTCTGATGGTGTTCTCTCACTTCGGCCCACCTGCAGGTTTCTCCCGGATGCTCGCTGTCAGAACAGGACCTCTCGGAGTGCCTGGCTCTGCTCTGCTATCACGGTTTGGGTCGGCTGCTCGCTGTCTGGCTCCTGGAGACTCTGCAAGTGCGTCTGTCCTCCTCGGTAGTTCCGGAGTTCTGGTCAGGACTGAAAGAGCCGGAAAACGAACTGGAAGAACGAGACAGGACCGGCGTCCTGCTCACCGCGTTCAGGACCCTCCTGGACCGCCTGGAACCTTTCCTGAGCAAGTAGAACAAACTCGGCTTCCTGAAGAGGGAGGACTTGGTCTAGAAGTGCCCTGAGTTTGCTTTAAGCATCGAATCTCTTCTTCCACAGGTGGATTGGAGAAGCTGGGGCAGTGGCAGGACGAGGGCCGTGGCGGTCTGTCTGGTCCGGGCCCCAGGGCCCTCCAGGATCGGGCCCTCACCACCATCAGGGCCCTCCTGCTCTTCTCCCCGCCTGCTGTTCTGCAGGAGCGGGCGGGGGAGTTCTATAGCAGGACCTTCTCCGTCTACATGCATCGGGAGGGGGGAGAGGACGGCTCCGAGGCTCCGGACGGCTCCGACGGAGTGGCCTGCCCGGGCTGCGGGGTCCCGGTGCAGAGCTGCTGGTGTCAGGAGGCCCTGGAGCAGCTGCAGGAGCTCAGCCTCATTCTGTGAGCAGATAGGACCTTTCTCATCCCTAGGGCTGATGAAATTCATCTTATAATCGATCGTGATGCGGGCATAAACAATTCTGTATCCCTGCAGAAGCAAACCATAATCGATTATTTATTATTTGTTTTTCCAGCCCAGACAGAGATTCCATCCTTATGTAACCCGAGCATCAAACCAGAGCAAGTAGATCAAATGTTGTTCTTGCACAGAAAAACTTCAATCTTCCAAAAGTTAGTTAATCATTTCCAATTGTACAGATTCTGTTGGCCCCAAAGCATATTTTAACCACAGCCTGAGAAGTCACTGACGTTTGAATGAGCAAAGTTCTTTATGCTCTTTCATCCTCTCAAATGCAGATGTTTGAAATGTTCTGCACTATTACATCGTCCCCAAGACTGTTTTTATTAGAGAGCTTTTTTGGAGAAACCATGTTGTAATAAAGATAAAGATTATATCTAACACCTTCTATTTATGAATAGAAACCCAAACGAAATGATCACGATGCTTCGGGATATTAAATTGCATAAAATCGCTGACTTTATAATGGGGATGCACTGATCCACTTTTTTTCGTTTTCGATAACGATATCTGAGATTCATAATCTCCCAGTATCGATCCAAACAGTACTGAATTACATAAACTGTGTGCCGTGAGGAAAAGGCACTAGGGATGCAACAATATCACTTTTTTCAAACCGATACCAATATAAGTAATGCAATTCTACTTCCAGTCCATGAGTCCCCTACTGCCAAAAAATTTAATGAAAGTCAATGGAGCAATAAAAGTTATTTTCTGATCCGTTTGAAATGCGCCATGTGTCCGTGAATTTTAAAGACATATTTTGATGCAGAGAAAACACGTATTTTCGAACAGCAGCAAAAGTTACTTTAGGTTTTGTATAAAAAGACTTAGTAGTTGGTCCACTCCTCTTCAATGGCTGTGCGAAGTTGTTGGATATTAGTGGGAACTGGTACACGCTGTCGTATACGCCGGTCAAGCACATCCCAAACATGCTCAATGGATGACATGTCCGGTGAGTATGCTGGCCATGCAAGAACTGGGACATTTTCAGCTTCCAAGAATTGTGTACAGATCCTTGCGACATGGGGCTGTCCATTATCTTACTGAAACATGAGGTGATGTTCATGGATGTATGGCACAACAATGGGCCTCAGGATCTCATCACGGTATCTCTGTGCATTCAAAATGCCATCAATAAAATGCACCTGTGTTCTTCGTCCATAACAGATGCCTGCCCATACCATAACCCCACCACCACCATGGGCCACTCGATCCACAACATTGACATCAGCAAAGCGCTCACCCACACGACGCCACACACGCTGTCTGCCATCTGCCCTGAACAATGTAAACCGAGATTCATCCGTGAAGAGAACACCTCTCCAACGTGCCAGACGCCATCGAATGTGAGCATTTGCCCACTCAAGTCTGTTACGGCGACGAGCTGGAGTCAGGTCAAGACCCCGATGAGGACGACGAGCATGCAGTTGAGCTTCCCTGAGACGGTTTCTGACAGTTTGTGCAGAAATTGTTTGGTTATGCAAACCAATTGTTTCAGCAGCTGTCTGAGTGGCTGGTCTCAGACGATCTTGGAGGTGAACCTGCTGGATGTGGAGGTCCTGGGCTGGTGTGGTTACACGTGGTCTGCGGTTGTGAGGCCGGTTGGATGTACTGCCATATTCTCTGAAACGCCTTTGGAGACGGCTTATGGTGGAGAAATGAACATTCAATGCACGAGCAACAGATCTGGTTGACATTCCTGCTGTCAGCATGCCAATTGCACGCTCCCTCAATGCTTGTGGCATCTGTGGCATTTTGCTGTGAGACAAAACTGCACATTCCAGGGTGGCCTTTTATTGTGGGCAGTATAAGGTACACCTGTGCACTAATCATGATGTCAGATCAGCATCTTGATGTGGCACACCTGTGAGGTGGGATGGATTATCTCAGCAAAGCAGAAGTGCTCACTATCACACATTTAGACTGATTTGTGAAAAATTGAGAGAAATGGTAATATTGTGTATCTGGAATTAATTTTAGATCTTTAAGTCCATCTCATAAAAAATTGGAGCAGAAACAAAGGTGTTGCATTTACATTTTTGTTGAGTGTAGCTGCGTCACATCATATATGCGACTTCTGATTTCTACGCATTTTAATTGGAAATTTTACAATCAAATAAATCCCAATTCAACTGACAAACACATTCGAAATTTACATCATTATTTATCATTTAAACTGAGGTACAACAAATTTGGGATTCAGCAGGTAAGACAAAGCGGACCAGAAAAAAACTTCTATCGCTCCACTGACTTCCATTCATAATTTTTTCGGCCAACAATGGACCCATGGGCCGACAGGAAGGGGAGGAGACTTAGGCTCCCTATACTTGCTGATACCGAGTACCAATACTGATACTTCTACCCCACACAAAAGTGCAATAAATTTGAAGACTAGTTTTATTTTCTTCTCTGCTTTTTACAGAAAATTATGGTGAATTGGAAAAAATAAGTAAAATATTAATAAAAAATGACCACAAAACCTAAATTTCAAGTATAAAAAAAAAAATTTCTGTGATATTTTTGAAGCTTCCACATTTTAAGTATTGGTTAACTTTAACTGATACAGTACATGAGAACGATATCGCCACTGATATCTGTATCGGTTACTTTCTTAATTATAATTATATTTGAATCAAATCGTGAGTATTCTGAGGATTCATACCTTTACCGATCTCCAAATCAAATGTGGCGCTTTCGCTCTCTGCTGGTGTCTCACCAGCCGTTTCTGTGTGGCTGCAGATCCAGGCTGCAGCTGCTGGAGTGGGTCAGCTCCGAGGCCGTCACCTCCATCCTGCACCGGCTCATCGAGCAGCGGATGGAGCAGCACTGCCGGGGCGAATACGAGCGCTCCTTCCTGGTTGAGTTCCAGGAGGTGAGACAGGTTTTAAGCAGACGCCTCGCCGAACGTCCCCAGCCTCCGGCTCTGAATCTGTTTGTTTGTGTGGTTGGAGCAGTGGTTGGAGCAGGTTCTGGGGTGGCTGGGAAAAGTGTTCGCCAGCGAGGGGGACGGAGAACCCGCGATCCCGGCAGCTCCCAGCAGCCCCAGCGTCCGAGGCGGCCAGCCGGCCAGCTCTGTTCTGAAGCAGTGGAGGTGCCACATGCACCAGTTCTTCTGCAGGATCTATGTCAACATGAGGATTGAGGAGCTCTTCAGCATCATCAGGGGCGAGTAACGCTTTGGATGAATGAAACTTTTAATTTACAGCGGGGCAAGACAAGTCTCTGGCAGCCACTGATCGTACAAGTTGTCCCACTTAAAGATTAAAGAAGTCTGTAATTTTCATCATAGATACACATCAACTGTGAGAGACAGAATGTAAAAAAAATATATGTAGGAATTAACGTTCTATGAATTTTAAAGAATTTATTTGTATAATGGTGCAGAAAACAAGGATTTGGTCGATAACAAAGGTTCACCCCAATCCTTTGTAATGTAACCTTGGTTGGCAATGACAGATCAAACGTTTCCCGTAGGTCTTCACCAGGTTTTCACACACTGTTGCTGGTATTTTGGCCCTTTCTTCTATGCAGATCTTCTCTAGAACTGGGATGTTTTGAGGCTCCACAGATTCTCTATCGGACTCAGGTCTGGAGACTGGCTAGGCCACTCCAGAACCTTGAAATGCTTTTCATGTAGCCACATCAGCCACGTTTTATCTTCACTCTCATGACGAAAGGAGGTTTTCACCCTAAATCTCATGATACAGGACCACATAATACAGATCAGTCTTCCTGTCAGTGAGTTGCGTTTGTAGTCAGTTGACTTAAATACCTCCATCCGAACTCGTAGTTCAAAGGTATGGAACTATTTTAAAATAAAGTGATTTTGTCGTCTGCTGGCTTTGCAAAATGGAAATGGCTCATAAAAGCATGACGGCATCCAGGAGCCGTTCCAGCAAATGATTAAACACCATAAGTTTTCAACTTTTTTACTAACGCCATGTATTTTACCCTATAAATCATCCAAACACCCCCATGTAGAGGGCATATACTCACACACAGCTGCGTCTGCTGTATGTTACTGCTATCTGTTTGGTTTGTTTTTATTTGTGACCCGTGTCGGCAGAATGAGTCTGAATGCGCACAGACTGATTATGAGCAAAAGCCCAAAATGTGAGAGTAGACATGTTTGGTAACAAAGGTAATGTACTACCTACCCGCTTAACGTAGCCGTCATAGACATTAATACAACATTAAGTGCTTGCAAAAGCAAACCGACAAAAATTTCTTGATTGTCAGGTTTAATAACTCCTCATCCTGTTTGAATACTATTTTTTTTTAACGTCGTGCTTCTCCAGTTTGTCATATTTAAAGTTGCCATCTAAAAACTAGAAAAATGTGCAGCATTTTATTGTAATGAACGGCACCCCTCTCTCATTCTCTTGCAAATCTTATGTCAGAAACAATAACAATGCAGAAAAATAAAAGAATTTGTGAATGAAGAGCACTTTTTTTCATAAAGTGAATGTTAAATTTTGTTTGTTTATATTTTTTGGGGTATTTTCTCTCCTTTTATTCATATGATTTCTTTGCACATTTAACTTCTTGTTAACTGCAACCTCCAACATAAGATTTTACTAATACTACAACTTTATTTTTATTTTTTTTATTTTTTTATTATTATTTTTTTTACAATTAAACTGTGTCCAAATGAAGAAAAGTGTTTATCTCATGGAAATACATATATTAATAAATGTCACATTTCTCTACAAATCAAATAATGGGTAAATAATCGAGAATCTAATCGAATTTAAAAATTAATCATTAGATTAATTGATGCATCGAAAAAATAATCGCTAGATTAATTGATTACAAAAATAAGCGTTTTGCCCAGCCCTAATCTAAACACATGACATCCTTCCAATCCTCCTCTGGATCATCCAGATGGTCTCTGGCACACTTTAGACAGTCTTGGGGGACCTTTCAAGCGCTGCAGGATTTTAATCCATGACAGCTTGGTTAGGCACTAACGATAACCTTTGTTACTGTGTCCCCGCTCTCATCAGGTCATTGACCAATTCCCCCCTGTGTAGTTCTGGGCTGGTTCCTCACCGTTCTCAAGATCATGTTTACCCCACGAGTGGGGATGGGTGTCGTTAAGGTTTTATCCGATACCGGTGCCAAACTGGTATTTTTGAAACCGTGCCGTTGCTTAAACCGTGCTCGAACCGGCACTTGAAGAATGGAAAGCATGAAAAACCCTCTAATTTTTTTTATTTTAGCAGGGCTAAAACCATTAAAAACTATGATCTAATTAATCATACAGAAGCTGTGAATTAGTCACCATTCCTAAATGACCAAAAAACTTCAATTTTTTTGTCTAAAAAAAAAAAAAAAAAAGACAAATCCAGATGCCGTTGCTCTTTTTAAAAAAATAATTATTGGAGAAATCAATTAAATTTTTGTTTTGAACTCCACAATTCCCTTCACAATATATGTGTGGTCTCATGAAAAATCATAACAAATACAACTAAGATAGAACTAACCAAAATATAAGACTAAACTTACATTTGGATATCAGCAGTCTCTGTTAAATATCACATAAATCAAATGTAATATAGACTTATTAATCAAATATCACAATTTCCCATTTTCCCATAATTAAACACTCAGCAGTTTCTCCGGTTTATCACATCAGGAAATAAATACTTTTATTGTGAAGATGTACACAGCTACTTCCGCTAACGGGTTAGCACTAATTAAAGTCAGAAAACATCAGTTTAACTGAGCAATTTTGCATTTTAACGCAGTGGTTATGTACTAGGTAATATACTGAATTATACAGTGAGCAAACATGTATAAACTAACGTAAATACGGAGCATTTATGGTGCATTCAGATCGCAGGTTTTGTAAGCGTCAAGCAACGCTCACAAAACGACTTGTTCGACGCATGTAAACAAAAGATACATTTTTAAACTGAAACTGGATGTTTTAAGCACTCACGGATCTTGGTTGGCTAGGCAGCGTTGACGTTAGGCAACGTCACTATAGTGAGACGCCCTGATTGGTTGCCGTCCTGCGTAAAGCGCGTCAGGACCGTCAATAGTTCAACTAGCTGAACTTCTACGGTGCTAGCGTTATGAGCTTTGAAGCTTGAAACGCAGGAAAAGCTTTAAAAGTTAACAGAGCCAACGCTCACAAAGCGTTGCAGAGACTGTGACGCTCCTCCAACGGTCTCCACCGTAGACTTAACATGTAATCGTGATGTTGCTGACGCTGACAAAACCTGCAGTCTAAACGCACCATTACACTGAGCAAAGCAGAGAGTGAGCTGACATCCGAACGGACGGTAAGGAAAATTTTGCGGGCAGAATTATAATCTGTGTTCCGTATATGCATTAATTGCGTTAAAAAATTAGTTATTTCTAGGAATTAATTGACCTGTATTTATGTGTTAATTTTGACAGTTTTTTTTTTTGTTTTTTGTTTTTTTGCAAAGAGAGAGCAATGTTCACCCTTTTCCTGTGATATAGGGAATCGTTCTTGTCCCTGGTGTCCTTGTGACATTTGATTAGGAAGTCTATGTCCTTGGACACCAGGGGCAAGCGATGGAGTCAAACTGTTTGAAGATGTGGCCAGAACTATTTCTTGTAAGAGTAAATACCTTTTTTTCCACTATTATACAAATAAATTCTTTGTAAGAAAAGAAGTCACGTTCTCTGATTTTCATTCTGTCCTAGTTGAAAATGATGAAAATAACATACTTCTCATATTTTTAAGTGGGATGACTTGCACAATTAGTGGCTGCCAAATACTGTTATGCTCTATTGTAGCATTAATGTTTCCTTGCCTTACAGCTAATCTTGGATTAGAGGAGCCTGATGTACGGATGGGGTGGAAACTCTTAGTTCTCGTTTCTAAACAGATTTTTTCTCCCAGATTTCCCAGAATCCAAACCTGCCATTGAGGATCTAAAGTTTTGTCTGGATCGAACCAACCAACGGCAGCAGCTTCTCACTTCGCTCAAATCGGCCTTCGAAAGCCGCCTGCTGCACCCAGGTCAGTTTTCCTGCAGGAATGTCTCACATCAGCTGGAATCTGAAAGCCACTTTACCAAAGCGAGACAAAGTATGTGCAAAATATTCGGTTTTCAAATCTAAAATCAGAGGTGGAAACAAGAGGAAACATCAGATAGAAGGTTTGAAGCTCTGTGAACACGTGGCCGTGCTCCTCCTCCATGAAGTCTGTTCCTCCTCCAGGTGTCCACACGTCCGACATCCTCACGGTTTACATCTCAGCCATCAAATCTCTGAGGGAGCTTGATCCATCCATGGTGATCCTGCAGGTGGCTTGCCAGCCCATCCGAAAGTACCTCCGGTGAGTTCAGCCAAAGATCCGATTTAAACGGGGGGGGGGGGGGGACTTCTTAATACCTGTTTTATGTCTCAGTTTTAGCTGTTTTACGTAGGTCTGGACGATAATTCGATAGCAATATATATCAATCAATAGACGTGTGGTGCGATAGAAACATAAAAGTTTCCCCTCATATTTTCATTATAGCCAATCAGGCAGCTTAATACAACAATCATTTACTCCAAACGAATCATTAACAATGACCCACGCAGCTCTGTCAGCCACTCTCTCTCCTTTCAAACCACAAAAAGGATTAAATGATTTGACCTGAAGCAGAATTTTTTAATAGTCCCTAAGCAAACCATCGCCGTAACTTCGCCGCGCTCAGATGTCACAACAAGGCAGCAGCGGAGGACATTGTCCCGGATAATTGTTTCAGTGGCTCCCGTAAAGGTTGCGTCCCTTTTTGAACCGATCCTCTACGCACTAAAACACTAAACATAGCGATAATGAACAAAACATAAAGCTACGATCAGCTGTTTTAAGCAGGACTTAAAAATAAGCCTTTAATTTAAATTACTAACATGATTAAAACATATATATAATATAATGGTTAATAATATTATTTTTCTTTGTATTTACTGATGTTACTCTTGGTTTGTTTCTGTGTCTTACAAACTTAGTTATGATAAAAAGAAGTGTTTGAAAATGTAATTAATTTAAATCTTAGTTAAAATTAGTTGAAGAATAACAAAATGACTGGGGAGGCACTTAAAAATAAAAAAAAATCACAAAATGTAAAAAATATATTTTATAATGATATCGATCAATATGAGTATTATTTTTTTATCGATATGCTTTTTTTCATATATCGTCCAGCCCTGGTTTTACGTGTCTTTTATACAGCATTTTGGGCAAACTTGCACTTTATAAGTAAATTTGATTTCAATATTTAAGTTGAAGATTTTTATTTTATTTTTAAAAATTTGGTGGGTAGGGATTTGAACCCAGGACCGTCCTTCTGCAAGGCAACAACGCTACCAACTGTGCAGCTAAAAAAAAATTACTCCAAAAAAAAAAGCAGCAATTATAGGTTGAATATGGAACAATTTAATTAAAAAATACATTTAAAAAATAATACATCCATGTGGCTTTTAGAAGGGTGCAGAATGAAAGTACAACAACTCTTTAAAAAATTATATTTCAATTAAAATATAGAAAAATGTACATTTAAAACCGTAACGACAATGACGATGTTTACATCTACCAGCCAGTAGCGGACACGGGTTGTGGGTTGGCAGATCCAACTATATGGTCGACACAACTGGAATGATGTTTTTATTGTTGTAACTACAACCTAGATAAACTGGATGTCGCCATCATGCTCGTTTTCCATATCCAACCTTTAAAGTAAAGGAAGAAATTTGTAGGGAAGTTGTTAAAATTGAACGTCTCTAAAGAATTACTTAAATGGATGCAGAGAAAACCAGAAACACCTCTGTCCCTTTAAACATTCAGGTTTATTCAAATAGTCTGAAAGATTTTAAAGAGAACTTAATTTCTCCTTAAGTGTGTAAAACGTCTTAATTCAATAGTCATAGTGTAATCTGATTTTAATATTTCAGGTTTTAAAAAAGGAATAAAAAGCTTCACCGTCACCAAAATGTCAACACAATTAAATGTTTGATACATATTTGATAATTCCTTATCTTTTATTATATATAATAGAGAGATATGGGTTGACAGATTGTTATATTTAGTTTAAAACATGTATAAACTTAAGGGTAAAAATACTGAATGTAAATTTACCCCCTGGTTCAATTTTCCTCCTATCGCAACTAAAGTTACATTTTTAAAAAAAACTAAACTGTCTGCTTCAGTTCTTTAAGTTTATGTTCTGGTTTTATGTACCGGAACCGTCTGACCGCTTCTCATCGTTAAGAACCAACTTTAAGCCTTTTGAGAATTTGACTTTTTGCTCCCAAACGGCTCAGTTTCCTGGTAAAACCGTCTTCAGTCAGAGGCTTCTTCAGAACCCCTGTAATACAGACCGCTACAGGAGATCTTATTTTTAGCAAATATTACGTTCATTTACTCACTCAGACAAGTTTGGAGCCAGTTGGAGTTCTTCAGGAAAAGTTTATATCTAGTCGTGATCAGCATATAACCATGTAATGGGAGTCAATCAGGGCAGGAGATTTGCCGCCTGTAATAAGGAATGATCTGCCCCAAAACGCCTTGATTGAATGGCATAGAGTGAAAGTCCTGCTCAGACTACAACTGGGATGGAGCACAGCAATGATGTAATTATATTTGCATGATAGCCTCTAAATCACCCTGGAACAGAACAAAGAATCACTTCCGAGACGTCCTGAACTCCAGGGGGAGTAGAGTGGATATAAACTTCTTCTGAAGGGCTCCAAGTGGCTCCAAACTTACCTGGATGAGTAGGTGAACGTAATAAATGCTAAAAATAAGGTACAGTAAAAAAAAAAAAATTTAAAAAAAAGAAGTTCCCCTTTAAAGCATTAAAACAAAGAATTCCTACCATTTTTCTGTCTTTAAACGCATCAGACACCTTGTGCTTTTATGAACTTTTACCTTCGTAATAAATCCGCTAATCTGTCACTCATTTTTTCCGGACGAACCTCAGATTTAGGCATAAGAGGAAACCCTGGGTCTGGAGGAGGTGAAATGAGTCCGGACTGGTTCCGTTTTTGTCGTTTCAGAACTCGTGAGGACACGGTGAGGCAGATCGTCGCCGGGCTGACGGGAGACGCCGAAGCCTGCACCGACTTAGCCTCTGAGCTCTCCAGAGGAGACCCCGTGACCCTGGAGTTGCAGGACAGCGACGACGAAGGCGATGACCCCGAGGACTGGGCTCCGGATCCGACCGACGCCATGCCCGGTCAGTGAACGCATCGATTCCCAACGGCCGAGGAATGGGGATGGATTTAAGCAGCTTTTTCTTTCTTTTTTTTTTTTTAGATAAACTGGGATCCAAGCGGCGCTCCTCCGACATCATCAGCCTGCTGGTGAGCATCTACGGCAGCAAGGACATCTTCATCGACGAGTACAGGGCCGTGCTGGCCGACAGACTGCTGCACCAGCTCAACTACAACACGGCCAGGTGGGTACCAGCACCCAGCCCGACGACTTGTTCCGTGTCTCGGTTCGTCTCTGACTTCTTCCGCTTCTTCTAGGGAGATCCGGAACGTGGAGCTGCTGAAGCTGCGGTTCGGGGAGTCTCACATGCATTACTGTGAGGTGATGCTGAAGGTACGATTCCCCACCCCGGTCTTTCCCGCCCTGTGACCAAGTCTGCACGGCTCTGTGACGTCCTCCTTCTGCATCGGTGTGCAGGACATGGCGGACTCCCGCAGGATCAACAGCCACATCCGCGAGGAGGAGTCAAAGCTGAGCGATGAGGAGCACCCGCCGCTCACCCTGTCGGCCATCATCCTGTCGTCCGAGTTCTGGCCCACGCTGAAGGAGGAGAAGCTGGAGCTCCCAGCTGGCGTCTGCCGGGCCATGGAGGCCTACACGCGGCGCTACGAGAAGCTCAAGGTGGCGTGATTGCTCCCTCTGTAGCACAGCATCGGGTTCTGTTTCCCAGCTCTGAAGCTTCCTCCAGTTAAACTCAGAAAAAACTGAGATCATTGTTTTTGGCCCACAGACACAAAGAGAAAGTGTTATCAGTCATCTTCAACCAAAACATCAGGTTAGAAATCCAGGGGTAATCATGGACTCAGACCTGAACTTAAACAGCCACATCAAAGCAACAACACCACCAGCTTTTTACCATCTAAAAAACATTGCTAAGATCAGAGGAATAGTGAAAACCAGACTTAGAGAGACTTATCCATGCATTTGTCTCCAACAGTTTAGACTACTGTAACGGCCTGCTCACTGGCCTCTCTAAACGAGCTGTTAGACAGCTGCAGTACATCCAGAACGCTGCTGCTCGAGTCCTGACAAGAACCAGGAAATACGACCATATTAGTCCAGTGCTCCAGTCTCTGCACTGGCTTCCTGTCGCTCAGAGAATAGAATTTAAAACAGCTCTGCTTGTGTACAAGTCTTTTCATGGTTTGGCACCAAAGTACATCTCTGACATGTTAGAGACATATGAACCATCTCGGGCCCTGAGAACTTCAGGGAGGGGTCTCCTGGTGGTTCCCAGAGTCAACAATAAACACGGTGAGGCTGCATTTCAGTTTCAGGCAGCTAAAATCTGGAACAGTCTTCATGAGGATGTGAGACAAGCCTCAACTCTAACAATGTTTAAATCCAGGCTGAAAACAGTTATTTTTACCCGTGCATATGACAATTGAAAGTATTTTATCTGCACTCTTGCTTTTTATTGTAATTAATAATTTTTTAAGTTGATGTTTTTTCCTGTTTATCTGTTTTCTTAATTTCTGCAACTGTGAAGCACTTTGAATTGCCTTGTGTATGAATTGTGCTCTACAAATAAACTTTCCTTGCCTTCCTGTGGGTTCTGGGTGTTTTCAGGCCATGAGGACGCTGAGCTGGAAGGCTCACCTGGGGTCCGTCACTCTGGACGTGGAGCTGGAGGACCGAACCCTCACCGAGCTCACCGTGTCCCCCATCCACGCCGCCATCATCCTGCACTTCCAGGAGAAAAGTACGTCCCCCGATTTCAGCCGTCAGCGGCTTAACAGAAAACGTCTCATGTTTCAGACTAGGGATGTAGGAAAATATCGATATATCACGCTATTTTATGTCACTATATAATATCAATATTCAAGTTTTTTTTTTTTTTTTTTTTTTTTGGAATTATAAGTAAACATGTTTTTCTAGTGATGCAACGATATTTCTTTTGTTCGAAAAGACACAATACCGATGCTTGGATCTGAGTTCTTGCCGATACCGAGTACCAACACTGATGCTTCTACCTAGAGCTTGACGAAATAGAAAAAGAACAAATCGATAAAGGGAATGGTCATATTGATCAATATCGATAATTATCACAAAATGTAGAAAAGCTATTTTATGTGTCTCCCTGGTAATTTTGTTATTCAATGAACTAATTTTGACTGAGAATTAAATGTATTAATTTTTCAAACACTTCTTTATCATAACTGAGTTTGTAAGACACAGAAACAAATAAAAAGTAACATCAGTAAATACAAAGATGTAATGTTATTAACCATTATATATTTTTTAAATGTTAGCTATTTAAATTAAAGGCTTATCTTGATGCTTTTTAATCTTTTAAACATTTAATGACACTTTATAATATTAATGGCTGAAACCTTTGGTTTAGTTTTTCAGTAAAGCTCATTCTAATTCAGTTTAGCTGCTAAAGCTAACCAGCTACTCACCTATACCAGAATGTAGACGGAGTCTATTCCAGTCACGGAGAGCTGAAGCTGGCAGGTCTGTCCACCCTCAGTGGTGTTTTATTTTAAAAGCTGCATGCAGCGTGACCTGGGTAAGTTCTCCATGCCACAGTGAGCCGTGGTAGTGGAGTCCTGTTTAAGACAACTGACCGTACTAATTATTTGGTTTATCACAACTGTGTTTAGTGTTTTGGTGCGTCGAGGATCGGTTCAAAACGGGACGCAACATTTACTGAGCTAGTTAAATATTTTTCTATGAAGTTATGGCGCGTTCAGACCGAAGGCCTTGTCAGTGTCAAGCAACGCTCATAAAGCGACTAGTTCGCACAGAAGATACATTTTTAAGCTGGTAAGCAGGCCTTTCTCTGCTGGATGTTTTAAACACTCGCAGATCGTGGTTGGCTAGGCAGCGTCGACGCCGGGCAAAGTCACTACAGTGAGTCGCCACCATTTTAGACCTGTTTTTAAAATAGCAGAAAGAGGATGGATTCATCAATGGCAAAATTATGTCAAATGCACACAGTTGCACACACAGTGTCCAGAAAAAATGTATCCAATAAGTATTGTTATGGTGCGTTCAAACCGCCCCAAACGGCAACATTAGTTGCGGCAAGATTTCATGTATCTTGGTGGAGTCCGTCAGCGTCTCTGCGGTGCGTTGTTTGCGAAACTTTTTTGCATCTTGAGGGGAAAACAATGTTTTAATAGCGGGCTTGTTCCGTGCGCTTTGTCCATCCGGGCTCTTGTAGAAGTAAAGACGTCATCTAATACGGCTTTCCCCTGAAATAAGGACCCGCGCCTACAAGAGCCCTAGACAGCACTTTGATGCAAAACTACAGACCAATCTCTAATCTCCCATTTATCGGTAAAATTATTGAAAAAGTTGTGTTCCAGCAGCTAAACAGCTTCCTAGCAATGAACAAACACCTTGATGTTTATCAGTCTGGTTTTCGTAGATACCACAGCACAGAGACAGCCCTCGTCAAAGTTTTTAATGACATCCGTACAAATACTGACCATGGAAAAACAACAGTGCTGGTACTGTTAGACCTCAGTGCGGCGTTTGACACTGTTGATCATGATATATTACTGGAACGTCTAGAGAGCTGGGTCGGACTCTCTGGTACAGTACTCGACTGGTTCACATCCTACCTCAAGAACAGGAACTTCTTTGTATCAGTTAGCCAGTTCTCATCACAAAACACAGAAATAACATGTGGGGTCCCCCAGGGCTCCATCCTGGGGCCCCTCCTATTTAGCATCTATATGCTTCCGCTTAGCCAGATTATAACCGCCAACCATGTTAAATACCACAACTATGCTGACGACACTCAGCTTTATATCTCAGTGTCACCAGATGATGTTGAACCCATCCAAATCCTCAATAAATGCATTGAGCAAATTAACAGCTGGATGTCCCATAATTTCCTACAACTGAACAAAAACAAAACTGAAGTGCTTCTCTTTGGACCCAAAAAAGATCGATTAAATATCAGTAAACAGCTTCAGTTGGTCCAACTAGAAACTACTGACCAGGCCAGAAATCTAGGTGTAATAATGGACTCAGACCAGAACCTCCAGGGTCACATAAAGGCAATAACAAGGTCAGCTTTCTATCACCTGAGGAACATTTCTAGGATTAAAGGAATGATGACACAAGGAGACCTAGAAAAACTCATCCATGCATTTATCTCTAGCCGCCTTGATTACTGTAACAGTATCCTCACAGGTCTACCTAAAAAATCAATCAGACAGCTGCAGCTGATCCAGAACGCTGCTGCTCGTGTTCTCACTAGAACCAGGAAAGTAGAACACATCACCCCAGTTCTAAAGTCCTTACACTGGCTCCCTGTAGCTCAGAGAATAGACTTCAAAGTGCTTTTATTGGTATATAAATCATTGAATGGTTTAGCACCTGAGTACATTAGAGATCTGCTATCATGGTACAAACCATCCAGATCACTCAGGTCCTCCAGCTCTAATTTACTGATCGTCCCTAGAACCAGAACCAAACATGGAGAAGCAGCTTTCAGTTTCTATGCTCCTCATCTCTGGAACAAACTACCAGGAGAATGTAAAGCTGCAGAGACACTGAACTCTTTTAAGTCTAAAATTAAAACGTATCTATTTAAACTTGCTTATGAGTAACTGTTTTTTTTTTTTTTTATTGTAAACATTTGATCTTTATATTATTTTATTGTTGTCGTTTTAATTTCTATATTTTATTCTATCTTTTAGCTTTATTTTTAAGTGATTGTGTATTAATTACGTGGATTTGTTCCTTACAATATCTTTTCTTACTGATTGATTACTGTTAAACTTATATGCTTTGTAATCATGTGGTTTCATTATCACTGAGTCATGTAAAGCACCTTGAATTACCTTGTGTTGAAAGTGTGCTATAGAAATAAAATTGCCTTGCCTTGCCTATGTATTTTAAAACTGATTTTTAAAGTCAAATTTTACAATGTCGCCAATATTTTGCAATTAATGTGCTAAACGTAATTATTATTACATAATATTTTAATGGCTCTTTTCAAAGATGTACTGCAAAAACTACACACTGTCACTTTAACATAGTTTGCCCTTTTTTACAGCTTAAATGGAAATAAAAACTCTAAACAGCCAATTTAAGGCTTAGTTCAGAAAATTTTAATCGTTTTTTATTCTCAGGTTGATGACACTTAAAGGCCCAATAAACTGAACTAAGGAGGAAACGTTTGATTCCAGAGTTTCCTTGTATTTCAAACTCTGATGCTGTAAATTAAACGTAATTTCCTACCTATGAACATCTTTCCGTTCATTCTGCAGACGTCTCCTCCTCCTTTTCCTCTGCAGCTTCTCATCCCATCCGATCATTTTTGTCTGTAAGGTTCGTGGACCCTGGAGGAGCTGAGCTCAAAGTTGGGCACCCCGAAGGAGCTGGTGCACAGGAAGCTGGCCCTGTGGCAGCAGCACGGCGTCCTGAGGGAGGAGGCGGCCGGCCGCTACTCGGTGCTGGAGACGGGCTCGTCCAGGGAGAAGGTGGACAGGGGGGTGATGCTGATCGACAGCGACGAGGAGAGGGACTCCAACACCACCACCCAGTCGGAGCAGCGGGAGGAGAAGCTGCAGGTCAGCACACCTTCCCGTTTCCTTCCGTCTCTGCAGAACGTCCAAGAACTTGAATTAATGGGGAGGTTAAAGTGTTTCCTAAACATGCTTAAATCAGTTTTAATGATTTTAGGAAACTTGAAACTCAGTGGGAAGTTTGAAGGACGAATTATTGACCCTTCTGTAGAGCAGTCCTCATCATAAAAAGATGAATCAGCAGGCCCCAGAACCATGGAGAAATTATTAAGAATTGGGTTTAAAACAAAAACAACAAAAATCGAATTTGGGATAAATATGTAACCTGATATTTAGTAAGAGTTGAAAGGGTCTCAGCTACCAGGATTTTTATTTTGAATTTGATACCCAAGTTCCATGTCAATTCAATTAAGTTAAAGGTAAGGATGCAACGATACCACTTCTTTCAAACCGATAAGATACCGATACTTGGGTCTGAGGACTTGCCGATACGGAGTACCAATGCATATAACTCCACCCGAGACAAGAAAATGCAATGAATTGGTAGACAGGTTTTACTTACAAGTTTTATTTTCTTTGCTTGTTACAACAAATCATGGTGCATTGCAATAAAACAAAGAATTAATATAAATGACAGCAAAACTAAAATTTGAAGTGAAAAATAAACATTTTCTTTGAAATAATTGCAGTTTCCTCATTTTAAGTATCAGTACATTAGAAACGGTATCGGCCTTGTTGCCAGTATTGGTGTAACCCTACTTAAAAGATGCTATATTGATCCCAGATGGAAATTGATCAGTAAGTTATTGATTTAACTTAAGTAAGTTGAGTATAAAAGGTTGAAACCAAGATTCGTACTAGCCTTGGTTCACCATCTGAATAGGAAAAGGACAAATACAGTGGTGGTGTCCAAACTTTTTAAGAACCAAAATTAGGGATGTCCCCAATCAGCATTTACGGCCTCTGATCCGATCTTTTACTGTAAATTTGACCCGATTTTGAGTCTCGATCCGATATTTTGCCTTTAGTATTGAAATTTATAAAACTCAAATACATTATTAGCAAGTAACTCAACCTAACTTTTTAATAAGACTAATTTCATCGATATGCATTAACATGATTATTGTTGTTAATCCCATGACATCAAAATCTTACACAGAATTAAAGGTCAACTTCATCTTAATATTTCAGACAAAATTTAAAAGAAAACAACCACTTACTTGGTACAGTATTATTTTAAAAATAAAATATTTCTGGTAGGTTATACGCTGGTGTGCGTGATGCTGCCTCAACGTTCATGGGATTTACTTTATATTTTTGGATAAATACCCGTGTTAGAAAGCCTACATTGTTCTAAGTTTGTAAGTTGCACAATCATTATTATTAACACCTTTTATCATATAGTTTAAAGTACGGTTAAGCATAATTGTTGAAGTTTACCCATATTAGAACTGTGTTTAATGCTGCTATGCTTATTTATGGTAATTAAGAGTCCTTTTTTGCTTTTGCTACGGAGGTTTTGAATTACTGTGCAATCATCATCAAATGTAACTAGGACGACCTTTCATAACAATCGTTGCGACTCGTCAGGTAATATAGCAGATCTCCGCTCACTGAAAAAAGTGAAAAAATCAGCCCGATCCAATCTTGAGTTCGGGACATTCCTAGCAAAAATTATTTAGTCAAAGAATCTTTTTTTTCTTTACTCTAAATATTGTGATTTCTTTATAAGTTCAGAAACAGGGTTCCCCCCCCCCCCCCCCCAACAACTGCCCATGCTGCATTCAAGTACAGCTGGGAGCTGTTGAAAAATTTAAAACAACATAAACCCTGACTGTTTCCAAGTAAATACGTTTTTTTGTTTGTTTTTTTTTTACTTTGGCTACATCTGCTTGTACCTTCTTTTTTTTAATTCCAATCAAATTTCCAGTCAGCTCTATATTTAAAATTTGTAATTTATTATAATATGTAATTATTTCTTGAATTGAAAGGAAGGAATTCAGACAACGAGCTTCTTTCAACGCTGACCAAAGTTAAAAAACTAAAGCCATATGCCAATTTGTATTAATATTTCTTGATGAAAGTGTTTCTAAAACGTACCAACCGTGAAAACGTACAAACCCTAACCCGTATGCACTAAGGTGTTTGAGTTAAAATAAATCTGTTTATCGATGTTATTTAACTAAACAATCTTATGATTTAAGGTACACAAATAAAATTCCTTGACATCTTCCTTGGAAGCAGCCAGGCTTTCTGTCGGCCAATTTTCCCTTGATGGGAATTTAAGTTAAATAAAATCTCAGTAAATTTCCAACTGAATTTGAACAACCATCCTCATTAAGTAACTATTTTTTTTCTCTGTGTTGACTTCATTCAAAATCAGCCTCAAAGAAAAAAGGTTTGATCTGTAGTCGGATACAGCAGCTAGACAGAACACGGAGAAATAAAACCAAAAAAAATAAAATTATTGTGAAAATGTTAAAAGGCAAAAAAAAAAAAAGTGACACTGGTTTGTTCCCACAGCTGTTCTGGGCTTACATCCAGGCGATGCTCACCAACCTGGACAGCATGACGCTGGAGCGCATCCACTCCATGCTGCGCATGTTTGTCGCCACGGGGCCCGTCGTCACGGAGATGGACGTCAATGAGCTGGAGGCCTTCCTGCAGAGGAAAGTAAGGGAGCACCAGCTGATCGTGTCCACAGGCGTCTACAGACTCCCCAAAACCAACTGATGCAGCGTTTGGGTGAACTGGGAGATTACAGAACTGAGGAAAACCCCATAAAACAGACTGTAAAAGCGCCGAAAGTTTGGAGAACTGTTAGATGAAAGGCTTCAAGTATGATAAACTGTTTTTCCTACTATGAACTGAAGGCAGCGGGAAATTAAAATGCTCTGTGAGTTATGAAACTGTTTTTTTCTTTTATTAAACTAATTAACTGAACACCAGGATGTGGTGATCGATTCCTTCCTGCTTCCAGGTAAAAACCCGTTTTAGGTGAATGGTGTTTTCTTCTTGTACTCTTTCAATATGGCCACACGTCACAACAACAGTAGCTGTTGTGGAATAAATGTCTATTTTACAAGACACACCAAGGAAAACGTTGCGAAAATCCATCGTACATCCTTCATCGCTAAACTTAAACTAAAAAAAAGTGGTGTTTGCATATGGAAAGTCCATCTTAAAATGTTTGTAAGAGGTACCACCACCTGGGTGTCACCATATTGGAACCCCGACTTTACAGACTGTTAACTGCAATGCTGATTGCCCAGAGTTCAGACTTCCAAGGTAAAAGGAACACCCCATAAATTCACCTGGATCCATATAGAGTAGGTAGGTGGTAACTCTGGAGGAGCTGCAGAGATCCACAGCTCAGTGTTACTCAGAGTTGTAAGAACAGCATCCAGTCTCTTCAGGAGAGAGGGCAAACATGGCAGAAGGCGCTACGGGTAGAGGAGACCTAAACACAACAAAAATGCTTAGTGGTGGCAGCATCATGCTATGGGAATTGCAGGTTAAGACATTTAAAGTCCGGTCGGCATCAGGGCTGCATCTTCACATTTTTATTTTTCCCATAATTCTGACTGGTTAAATAATTTTAATGATTCAGACCCGCTGGTTCCCCTTAACCATCAGAAGCAATGTGGACGATTATGTTGCATCTTTAAGTGGTTTATTTGGTATTCAAGGCATCACAAACAGCAGCACATGGATGCATTTAATTTTTTTTTTTTTAGATAATTTCAGGCAGAAACAAGACATTCGTTCTGTAACATCTTATTAGTCACTGTAGAACACAGAAAACTAGACTTATTGCTTTATTTGGATTTGAACACATTTTTATGGTAGCAGACGTTAAAACATTAAGCGCTCATCAGAGATTAGTCATTTCGACCGAAATAAGGCAGATTACTGAAATCATCACACCTTAAGAAGTTACTACTGAATAACAAACTGTTTGTCCCTTTTTGGTGAATATCGGTTCTGGGTTTAAAAGAAAGAGGAGTAACAGATTCAGGGGTGAAGTTAAAGGAGCAGACTGGTGTTTTTACAATCAGACCGAATGTCTATGAATGAAGCAGAAACTTGGTTCTTCACAGCTTCTAATGAGTGTCGGCTTTGATTGCGGCGACTGCAGGCGATTATGGTTCTGCTGAGGAAGAATTATTCATCAAAATCAAAGCTGATCTCCTTTGTGTCCAGTTCTATCCTCCTTCATGCTGAACCATAAAACCACACACCGTTTATTTTTGCCTTAAAATGAACAGGTAGATGGGACCAGAGAGACTTAAAAACACCAGAATGCTCCTTTTTGTCCTTGGAGCTGCTACGTGTGATCAGTGCTGCAGACTAATAAATCCATCAGGTTAGACCATGAATAATGACCCAAACAGTGTCCCTCCCGTATGCCGACGTCCTTCAGCCTCAGCAGCATTTCTTGGCCCTCTTCCGGTGGCTGCGGTCCTTCTGCGTGTTGATGTTGACTGTGTCTTTCTCGCGGAAGCGTTCCCTTTCGGCTCGGTCTTTACTTTCCTTCTTGGCGTTGAGCACCATGCGAGTGAAAGCCATAAACATCTGAGGAGAACAAAAACAGAACATCTTCCATGAGTTAGCAGGAAGCAGAGGGCCGAGAACTAAAACACAGAAGAATCGTCTTTATGCTTTAAAACAAAACAGAAGCAGTGTTTCTACTAATAAAAGCTTTAAAAAATGCCCTTTAACTCAAGAATGATCGTTTTCCACTAATTTAACTTCTGGTTATGGTCATGTTGAGTTTGAAAAAAAAAACCCACGTTTTCTGAATCCATTCTTTCTTAAAAATTGGATTCGATTCACAAGTCCAAAAATCTATTTAATTGTCTAACAGTTTTCCCTTAATACGGTTTTTCCTGGTAAACTCTAAACCAGGTTTTGCATAATTGCTTTACAAACATAATTAACTCCTTGAAAAAAAAATCACGTTTGAATAGCATTGTTCCTTATTAATATCAAACTGAGTTAGAATCGATTATCACAATGGAATCACTTCCCAGCTCTATCGAGTCTCAATCAAAGCTTGAGGACCACTTGAAAAATTGTGGGGGGAAAAATAATTTTTTTTTTCTATGCTGGGATCTTAACAAGGTTCCAAGTTGAGCGTCAAAATGCAGCAAAAAGAAATGGGAAGGAGACAAAAGATTTTTTTTAAATGCAATTTATAGAAAGCAATGATTAAACTGAAAAGTTTCCCAACATTAACTCAGTAATGAGTAGCTCCACCATGATTGTTGATCACTTAAAACATTTCCTGCAGCACACTTGATGTGAGAGTTTCCGTAAGGTGGATGAGAACATTTCTCCAAGTAGTGAAGACGGTCTCACGAAGGGCATCTACTGTCTGGAGCTGTTGTCCATTTCTGTAAACCTTCCTCTCCCGACCGTCCCCAGAGGTTCTCAGTCGGAAACAACACAGTGAGGTTATTCTCCTGGAAGAAGTCCCTTGTTCTGTAGGTATTGTGTACTTTAGCGCAGTCCTGTTGAAAAACCTTGTCAGTAACCTTGGAAACTATGAGATCAGGACAATATCATCTTAAGATGAAACTGAAAAGAAATACTGGCCCTGAAAATAAAATTTGGTATTGAAAAAATATGATTTTGACTGAAAATCTTAATTTTGAATCAAATTTAGTAAAAATGTGTATTGAAAGTGAAATCAAAATTCAAATTTTTACATGAAACTCAAAAAATATGGATTAGAACTATTGACTCGCGACGCAAACAAGTTTTCAGTGTGTCGTCGTTATTTTCCAATGCCAATCTTTTTTTCAGTGCTTCAAAGCCGTAAGTACTAGCATTCAGCTGTGAGTGAATCGGGCCACTTGTAGTTCCTTTATATATATATATATATATATATCTTTCAATCTAAAATGTCCACGTACTATAAAATCCACTACTATAACGTTCTGTAATGCTTATTTTGCAATAACTTTTTACTTAATTACTGTTTAATTCCTTTCTTTATGTTTAGATACACGAAATGGAACATTGCCTGTAATCCTAATTTCATGGGTTCAAAACCAACTGTTAACTCTGCTTTGTTTGTAGTTAGTTCATTTTTTGCCTTGTAAAAAACGCGCAGTTTTGTTTATTTTTCTCATATTTTTATACTGAGATAATGTTTTTATATTAAGTAAAGCATATTTATGCACTAGGAAGATTTTAGATAATGCTGATGGAGCTCATAAAGCTAAAAGTCAGTGCCAATATTTCTTCGCAGTTTCATGCCAAGCTGATATCGTTGTGATCCCATAGGAAACCATCAGGACCATCGAGGTTACATTCCTTCTCATCAGAGAATGTAATTTTCTTCACCTTTCAGAGTCCCATGTTTGGTGCTTTCTTGTAAAGTACAATCAGTCATTTCTGAGGCGTTCAAGGAGAATATAGGAAATTGAATACATTTTTTTTTGTTTCAGAATCCCTTCAGTCTCTGATGCTGGCTGATGGTTATTGGGCCGCAGTCGGAACCAGAAACCGCCTTCATTTGGGTCGGGGATCGTCTAGTGTCATGACGGAAAGCCGGTTGGCTCCTCGGTTCGGTGCTGGTGAATCTTTTTTTGGGGGTCTTCCACTTGACTTTTTTGTTCCATAATCTTCGGGATCTTACTGCATCCCACCTTAGGACCCCACTTCTACATTTCAGCAACTGACCATCTTCAGAAAGGGAAACATTTTTGTTTTTTAGCTTCTGCCATCAGAGAATCATGACTGTGTGACTAACTGACAGAAAATGACAATGAATCCACATTTTTGAACAGATTTAGCTTTTAAAAGGCACGTGGTGTTGAACACTCGATCAGCTGTAAAACAATCTGTTTCAGTTTAAGCCTCGTTTTCAATAAGTTAGGTGCTCAGAAAATGTTTTGTCCCACTGCCATATTTTCTTGTTGCATGTTGAAGGTCTACTTGGAACCTTGTTAAGATCCAGCCATGTAAAATGTGATATTTAACAATTTTTTTAAGTGGTCTTCAACTTCTGATCGGAAGTGTATTTTCAATAAAGTCAATTTTAGCCCATTGCTACGAGATTTTGAATTTGGTAAAAATCAGATGAGAGGTTTGCTTTGATGCAGAAATTGTCTTGTGATCCGTTTATTTTCTGTTGCTTCTACTTTTCTGTTAAGGAACATGCAAAAACGTGTTCCTGTCATGGTCAATGTTTATGTTGAAGAAATGTAAAACAGGAATTATCTTTGAAGAGTTACAGTTTTTACCAAAACTAAACCTAAAGCTGGTCAAAGGAAACTCTTATCCAAGATCTTTTTCAGTCGCCGCCCAGACCTCTTGACCATAGGTGAGAGTAGGAACATAAAGTGAGATCTTCTTGTGATGCAGACTTTTCTGTCATCTTTAAAGCTGTTTTGATCACCACTTCTCAGGATTTTTGAAGGTTTACTTAGGTTTTCTTTGGACTTTTTCAGATTCTGATTGATTCTGAATCAAAGGCTTGAACTTTTTAGACATGAAACCTGTGGCAGCTGGCCACCACTCACTTACCATATTACCTTGAATAAAACATGGAAAATAATTTTTATAATAAAAAAATATTTCGAAATATATGTTTTCTTTCAGATGTATAAGATAAATATTTCATAGTTTAAGGGGAGTTGATCTGTGTTATCTGATTGAGGAGACATTTATAGACTCTCGTAAGTTGTACATGCGCAGTAGCTCCTCTTCAATACCAGAGATTGGACGACTTGGGGCGCAGGAAAGGTGCGCCCTGAGGGGGCGGAGCTTACATATCGTCCCGCTCCTGCTGTGGGACTAAAATCAAACTAACGTCACGGACGTCTATCATACAGTGTGATGATGGACAGGTCAAACCGCGGGTGTTGGAGACGAACAAAAAGACGCAAAATGCAGAAAGAGAAAAATAATATAAAAAAATAATTCAGTTATATCCCTGAAAACAATACAGTTTGAGAGAAAAACAGCAGGAGAAGCTTAATGTAAAATAGCTCCGATCTGATCAAATATCAGACCATTCAGCAGTAAAACGAGAGTAGAAAACGGCGTATTCATATTGAATTATGCATGTTGGGTCACTGTATAGCTTGAGTACATTTCATAGTAAGATCGCTGCGTTACAAATGTGCATTATTCAGTTAAAGTAATGTTTTCGGACTTAAATTAGTGCTAATCATTAGTGGAAGTAGCTGTGTAGACACCGCTACTTCACAATAAAAGCATTTATTCCTAATGTTTAGATTGATGAATTGGATAGTTTGTTCACTGAGTGTTTACATTTTGGAAAAAGAGTAAATCGTGACATTTAATTACTAAGTCTATATTACATTTGATATTTAACAGAGCTGGTGATATCCAAATGATAAGTCTATTCATATATTTTGGTTATTTTCTACCTTCCCTTGCATTTATTCTTATTTTTCATATGAGATCACACATATAATCTCCCCTCCTCATATTTATATAGCCCAAAGCTGTATCGGCAGCTGTGGGGGAATAATGCTGCATTCCATTTGTCTCGGACGTGACGTCACCCACGACTTAAAGCGTTCCAGTTTCACCCTTTGTCGGAAAGAACATGGACGCTTTGAGGGCAGCAGCTGTCAAGGGGCGGGCTAGTCATCATTATTTTATTGAATATAATAAAGTGTTTAAAAATATCCCACGGGCTCTGATCCACGTAGTCAAGAAATCCATTTAAAAACTTTACATAATAATTGCTCATTGAACCACTTTATTCAAACTAGATTCAATTTCAATGTTGAAAAATGTTACTTATGCAAACAAGAGGATGAATCAACTAAACAGCTCTTCTATGAATGTGGTAAAATGATGGATCTTTGGAAATCACTTCAAGAGTGGCTTCACTCAAAAAAACAAAAAAAAAATAAAAAAAAAAATAAAAAAATAAGTATTTGTAATTGTTCTTAGCGACGTAGCATCTTCAGCAGACCAGCATGAAAAACAAAGCTGTACATTGTAATGCTCGCACAGCAAGGCTTTGCAATGTATAAACTGGTGACCGGATTAAAGCAGAAATGTAGTCAAATGTGTAAGAGCATTTAAAAACGACACTGAGATGACCAACATAGTACGAATACAAAGAAAATATATGTCAACTACGGGCGCAGCCATCTTTGTTCTCTGATGTGTACTTCCTACTCTGTCTACTCTCAGAGCTCTGACTTGGAGCTCGTATATTCCGACCTAAAGGGGGCGTGTCCAGGTGAAATGACGCGAGACAACTGCGAGATTTCCGACTTTCCGATTCGGAAAGGTTAACTGGGATGCAGAATAATAAAGAACACCAGAAATATAACATCCTTTTCTCCACCACATCTTCTCATACTCTGAATGGCTTTAAGTGGAGTTCTGGCAGGTTCTCCCAGTATGAACAGAGTGATCCCAGTCTGAACCAGTAACTCTATAAACAGCTCAGTGTTTCCTCCTCTACAGTAGCAGTCTTTTCTAGAGAAACTGTTGAAGCATCTGACTGAAATCATTGTATTTTCATAGGATAGTCCTATTGAGAGGATGATCAGGGTTGTCCAACATTAATAAGAAACAGCTTTACATACAGAAAATGTTAGCCAGTTAGTTTGTTACGGCAGTTGAATTTGTCCCTTTGCACTAAAAATTGTAGTTTTTTTTGTCATATTTAGGAATGTTAATTAGTCAGGATTAATTCACAGCTACCCTGTAATTAATTAGGTTTTAAAAAAATTATCGTTTGACAACCCTAATATCCAAACCTGGAGAAAATTCCACCAGCCGCCACTGCTTGAAACTTTATTCAAACTGCTTGCACAAATGTTTCTAGCTGAATAGTTTGACAGAAAATATTTTTACCCCTAAAAAGGTGATAATCATTCTATGAGTAAAAATGTCTACATGAGCATGTTATAAAGACAATCCCTCACCTCTTCTACATTTATATTTTCTTTGGCACTTGTCTCGTAAAGAGGAACGCCCAGTGAGCGCCCGAACTGCATGGCATCGTGGCTGTCCACCTTCTTCTTGGCCGGATCGTCGTTCTTGTTTCCCACTGAGGAAAAATAGACAGAAATAATACATTTAATGATTACAGACATTTTTTTTGAGATGAAGCACTTTGTTAAACCATCCAGTTCTTATAAGTTTATGAAATGTGGCACATTCCTCAAACTTTTCCTCCTCCACACTTGGTGATCACCTGACCATCTTGTAGGGCTGGGAGATCAAACACTATCCCGATATATTGAGAGTACCCCCTGAATAACGATAAATGGACGATAACTAACTAACTAACCCCTCCTCCCCTCGTCTCTTTCTCTTTTCAGTGTTCGGTAGTGGCCTAATTTACATCATGTGTTTTAAAATGTGATGGATTTTTTGTTATTGTAAGGCTTAAAGGAGTTCAGGGTTCGATTCTCACAGTCCGGTTCAGGCTCAAAAATTACTCAGAGAAGCAACTACACAGACTAGATGAGTAGTGGAAGGGGGCTGTGAGTGAAATCGGTGATTTATTTAGTGTGCAATAGACAAAAAAATATTGCATTTACATTTGAGTAAGGGTAGGATTCAAGCATACGCGATTTATCAAAATTCTGGACTCTGAGTTAATATCTGCGGTGACTGAGCGGGGTCAGACAGGGTCTCCAATAAGTCGCTTTTTAAAAAAAGGAGTCGCTAAAAGAGTTTAAACACTTGCTAAATATAGCGACACTCAGGGTTCTCACTCTTTTATTGAAATTATTTTCCAGGGCATTTTCAAGACATTTCAGTACGAGTCAAGTTATCACAACTACGGCTGGGCGATATGCCGATATCATCATCACATCAGAACATATTTTGAAACTGATATAATATATCTATACCGTTACATTGTCATTACAGTTGTGCCAAGATTGTTTTCTTTCACGTCACCAACATTCCTCTACTTTTAATGCAACACACTAAGGCTACGTCCACACTAAGCCGATAAGGTTATACGGGGAGTTAGACGCCTAATGTTATCCACTCAACACGAGCATTTACGCCCCGTTTGAGGTCCGTTTAAGGTCCCATGATTTGCGCAATCCCATACCGACCGGTGCAAATACTGGGCATGCGCGAAAAGACGCAAGAAACACGCGTATAATTTAAGTGACGCCAGCACCTACATAATATACAAGAAGCTCTACAGCACAGTACATATCTGCTTGTCCCGTTAACCGAAGAGAACAATAGCTGCTCAGAAGAAGAGAGTTTTTGGTGTGGACAGACGACGAGATAGATTTATTACTCTTCGCTGTTGTCTTTGTCTGTAGTGTCGTATTGTCATTGACGCCACTTCCTTTCATTATCCAGGGAAGCTGTCCATACTAGCTCGTTTAGCCGTAGAATTAAGATTTACACGGCTCTCTTACCCGGCTAATAGTTATCCGGCCACAGACCTTAAACGACGCCGGGTTAGTGTGGACGATAGGGGGGTGTAGACTAAATAATTATATTTTTAAGGCATTATCCGGCTTAGTGTGGACGTGGCCTAAAACAGAAGTTCTTCTCCACTTTAGTTCATTCACTGCTATTTTACGTGTTGACATCGCAGTCGTTAACGTTAGAAAATCTTAACTATTGTCAGACTTTTAAATTAATTGCATCTGCTTGCACCAAGGCACATTACCGATCTGGTATACATAAATGGCATAAACGGATCACTTATGTGTTTTTGACTAAATTATTTTCATTAATCAAATTTTTGTAACAGTTTTTTCTCAATTATATTGCTGAAATGGATATACCTTTCGTAAAGCTAAATATGTTTAAATACTGGTGAATGAAATGGACCTGAAGTAACATTCTGAAAAACTAGGGTAAAATACTGGCATTTATCGTACATCCCAAGCTTTGGAGAAGTTTTATTTTCTACAACTGTACCTCATATTTTGTACATTTAACCAGATTGCTTAGACATTTATCTACCCCTTTCTCCACAAAATAATTAATTAGATGCTAAGCTGGATTTTGTCGTCCCTGTATTGGTCATTTCAGGTTAGTCTGGTCGTCCAGTAAAAAGATTCAGGATAGATGACCAGGCTAATACCTCTCGCTAACACCACAATGATATTGAACCTAATAAACATTCATATCTGAATCCACTCTAAGCTACCTTTTTATTCTGACTTTTATCTTGCTTTACTATTATACATTTATAGTTACCAATTAACATATGAGTGACGACATGCCCACAGCTCTCCACTGCTCTTCTGTCACCCAGAGAGAGGGAGAAAAAACTAAAAATACAGTAATACTTTTAAACTGAAAGTCGCTAGTGTTGGCCCTTCTTTGGAGAAACTAATCCTTATTTGTGTGGTGAAAAATCTGTAAATTTGGTAACAAAAACAGAGGGAAACAATGGGAAGCAGAACTGTCTTAAGAGAATATGCAATGTGATTGGTTGGCAGCATCACATGGGGCACTGACTAGCATACCATAAGTTATCTAACCAATTTTAACCAACCCACAAGCTTTATGTTCTAACCCTAAAGGTCACAGAAGGACAAAAATACATTCTTTTAAATACCTAAACTTAAAATATATATATTTTCACTCAATTTGAACTGACCTTAAAGGCCAAAGGTATTCTGATGGGTATTGTGTCAAGATGCAGCAATGAAAGTAGACAGGCGCCAAAGCCCAATATTGCCCGCTGAAAACAGACATTCATGCATAAAATGTTTGACCCGTTTGTATTCATCCACAAGGAGGGAAAATTGTTTTCCAGGACAACTCAAACATTTCCGGGACATCATACTTTTCCCCCCAATTTTTCATGAGTTTTTCATGACTGGAAACTTGGTCTGTCATTTTCCACGTTTTCCAGGACGCGTGGGAACCCTGAACATAGCAGCATTGTTCCCTTCTGAAGTCACATGAGTCAACCCTAGGGATGGGTAACATTAAGGATTTATCGATTCTACTACTCTTAACAATACTCCTTATCGATCCGGTACTTTATCTGTACTTTTTTTTGAAAGACTAAACAAAAGGGGAAAAATACAAATAAAGAACTATACCTGTTATTTATTTTTTGTGCTTTGCTGTTCCAATCATTAAATAATAACTACTAAATAAAATGTAAGAAATTAATAACTTAATAAAAACACTATATAAAGCAACTTATTTTATATATCAAAAACTAAAAATAATATGTGGTCTATTTAAAAAAGTATAATGTATTCAAATAAAAAATATCAAACATACCTTCCCTATAAAACACTGCAAAAGCCGAAATGAATGTTTTTGAACGCTAAAGTGTATAGTGCAAAATAAGCCATGAGAACATTGAGAACAATTTAACATCCACCCATCCATTTTCTGTACCACTGCATCCTGCAGCACTCAGGCGGTCATAAACTGCATTTTTCTGTTTGTATTTGGTGCATTTTAGCAAAGTGTTTGGTCAAATTACTCATGTTCTGGCCTTTCCAAGCAAAGCTTTTATTGCACTTGTGACAGCGTGCATTGTCGGCTTCTATTTTTGTAAAACCAAGCCAAAGTTTGGATCAATACAGTGTTTGGCTTGTGTTTATATCTCCCGCAAAAGATGAATATGACCGTAATTTTACCGTTAAGAAGACCGATAAGGCTGAAGCTCATCGGTTCAGGTGGACCGTCAGAATCAGCCCGTGGGTTGATTTAATACCGGGTTTCGATACCCATCCCTACTCACCCAGCACTACACTTTTCTTAAAGGGGCATATTTTTGTTTTAATACAAAATTTACCGACCCTGTCAAAAAGATGTGGGTATTGCTACATTTTTGGTATACCGCCCAACCCTACCATCTTGTAATGAAGGTTCAATGCTCTACATACATACAGGTGATGAGAGGTTGTACGAAAGCCTCAACGGGCGATCCAAGCATTCTGTATACCCGGGTGATTAAATCTTCCTCGGAGCAGACAAAATGTCTGCATGGTGCAGAAAGAGATTATGTTAATATAGCTGCAACATTTGATCAGAATATGAAAAGCTGCAAAAAGAAGCCGTCATGAAACGTCTCCATGTTTTGTTACTGTCTGAATGTATTTTATGCTATAGACCGACACAAAGTAGAGCGTTGCTATAATTTCACGCTTCTTTAAATAGCCAAATATATGAGTCAACCCTTTGTAGAACCAACTTTCGCTACAACAACAGCTGCAGGTTTTTGTGGAAACTTCACCACCAGATTTGCACGTCTGTCGTTACCATTTTTGGAAATTCTGAATATTGATTATCAAGTTAAGACACGGATTTGCTGTTGGATTAAGATCTGGACAATCTAACTCTGGCTTCACGTTTAGGAAGGGTTGTCCTGCTGGAAGGTGAACCTCCCTCCATCTCCACCACCATGTTTCACCAGGGGGGTGGTGTGTTCAGGGTGACGCGTAGTGCGAGTTTTATACTGTGATGAAATGTAACAAACTTGAAAGGGTGTGAGTAATCTTCTGGTCTGACCTACCCAGGATCTTGCAGACGTTGTCACAGTTCTCTGAGATCTCGTTCAGCCACCTCTTGACGTTCACGAACGACTCTGGATTCGTCACGTCGTAGACGATGATGACGCCGTGGGTGTTCCTGTAGTAGCTGCCAGCGAGACAGAAGTAGGACCAACATGACGGCTCTGCAGGCTTACTGTACATCCGGTCATGCAGAAAAAGGAAGAAAGGCGGTTTGTTACGTCGAGGTGATTGTTCGGAATCTCTCCTGCCCCGCCGTGTCCCAGATCTGCAGCTTGACGCGCTCCCCGTCCATTTCCACCGTTCGGATCTTGAAGTCCACTCCGATGGTGGTGATGTAGCTGCCTGTAGGAAGACGGCAAACTGTCACAAATCACAGCCATTACATGATGCCTCAGGTCTGAAACGGACACAGCAGTCGGACCTCCAGAAGGTTTTCCATTTTTTGTCAATTTAGCCCCTCCTCTTTTTAATGCCTTTTCAACTACGTAAGGGAATCTGATGCTGCAATATTTTTATACGATTGTATTTTGTACAAAATGCATTTATTAAACAAACTAGAACTATAAGTTAATTTCTCTTTTTTTCAGTCCCTGTACCTTAAATCCCTTCAAAATGTTACATTAAATATGATTTAATCAGCAAAACTGTATTTCAGGCTTTAAGATTCATAGATATTTGTCAGATTTGTTGATGGATTATGGTTTAATCTGTTCATGTTGGATATCATTCAATTTGAATCTTTAAAGAGAGTAGTTTTAATAAGGACTGGATATGGAGTACTGTAGATCTATGTGCTCCAGAACAGTTCACTTTTATTTTTAGAAGTTCACGTTTAACTTCCAGTTTTTCCACTTTTCCCCCCTGACGTAGCTCCAGACATGCCGGGACGCCTCGGGGCAACCCTGAAGCGGAGATGTCTGGACGTAATGGAATGCCTTCACCGCCGGGCTGAGAAAGAAAGCGGAAGCAGTCGTGGAAACTCACCAGAGAAGGAGTTGTCTGCGAAGCGGAGCAGCAGGCTGCTCTTCCCCACATCTGAGGAAGGAACAGAGCAGAGATCAGATTAGAAAAGCTGTAAAACCAGTCTTGAGATCAGCCAGATAAGGTTGGAACCCTCGGCGACGGCGTGCTTCCAGTAAAACCAAGAGGGAGGAGACAGAGTGGGCGAAACAAACATGCAACTGGAGCAAACATTCCCCTTAGATGTCTCATCAAAAAGTTAATTTGGTTCAGTAAACCAGTTAAGGTTTCTGCCACATCTTTTCCTTCCACTCAACTTTCCAATAATACATCCGGAAACATCCCTCTGAACAACAGGCTTCTTTAGCCATGACCTCACCCTCTACGGGTCTGCAGGGAAACCGTCCGGTCAGCATTAATGTGGCTCTCAAACTGTGTCACAAGTACCACTATTGGTTATCAGAAAAGGAAACGTGGTCGAATGAACAGAACTTAGAAGGACCTTTTAGGATGACAGACCTCTACTCCCGACAGAATACAAAATTTTAAGTGTATAACAACTTTCTGATGACATTCTAATGTACATAGCTGCACGTTTTGTTAAAGAAGGGCAAGTCGTGGTCGGATTGCAAGCAATTAGCCCCCCCAGAAATGCTCACGTTAGAACATGTCGACAGTAAGACACGGAACACTTTTCAGGATTGTCTGCAATCACTCCGACTGAAGCAGAGTCTGGATGAAACGATCTCGATGGGGGCAAACTGTGACTCAGCAGCTCCTGCAGCATGACTGGAAACAGCTCCTGTAAGCTGACCGACATCAAGACACTCCATTGTTGACAGAGTCCATGAAAACAACAGGCCTGCTCTCCAACTGTTCACTCATTTTATGCAAATAAATAAATAAAATTATCCAGGGGGCTACTGTAACTGTTTCAGTCATTAAAAGTTTAAATAACTGAATATTTTGCTTCTCCAAGCAGGAGAAACCAAAAGATTTCCTGCGTCTTCCTTTTAAATATTGGTTCTGTGAGGCAATCGGTATCTTACCAGTTGTACATGCTGTTCTGGGCAAAACTAACAAAATAATAATTTAGGGGCTTTTAGTTATTCATTTGAAGTTAGTTTACAAACCACAACTAATGATTATGTAAAAATAATTACCGTTATAAGCGTACAATCCATATTTATAGCGGATTTTCTCTAAATACATATACAGTCAGTCGAATATGCCTTAAACCCAGTTTATACTTCTTGATAAAAACAACAGAATGGGAAAGTTGGATACAACCCCATCGACTCGCCTCCTTTCGGGGAAATAAATGACGTCTTGGATTGCAAGCGATTGAAACGATGATTAAACAGTCTGCAGCAAAAAAACTTCATAACAGGTGAGTTTCGGCTTCTAACAAATAAGCTAACACTTTGACTTCAAACAACAGCAATGGGAGGCGGTGTTACACCCGAGTTGTGTAGGTGGTGTAGGTTGTGTGTGTATCCGCTGTGGTGATGGACAAATAATCCCTTTCTAGTTTCTGGTTAATGGTGGTTTTTACAGGCTGTCCTGCATTATCCAAACACGTCAGTCAAGTCGTCTGTGTTGCTGCGGTCCGCCTAGCATCATGTCAGCGAAGGTTTTGCGAACACTCAAATGTTCAAAATGATCAAAAGCATCATAATACTTAACATGGCTTGGCTTTTTTTTTTGTTGCCACTCAGTGTTTTTATAGAACTGTAGAAGAACCTGCATTAATTGTTTGGATTATTAATGCACAAGTGCTGTTACTGTGTGCAATATTTCTTTTATACTTGCCTGATTTGTATGGTTGTTACTCTGGCTCATGTCAATACAGTCTTAAAAAATCTTAATCATTTTCTGAAATGTTGTCATACTTTTTTTTTTGTCTTGCAACACAACTTACTTAACGAAAAGACTACAACTAAAACTAATAAAAACTCAACTGAAACCAAGCATTTTCATAAAACTAAAACTAAACTACCTAAGAAATGGTCAAAACGAACTAAAACCAAATAGATGAAATCTTAAAGGCACAGTGTGTAATTTTCGGCCAGCAGGGGGCAGTGCTTACCTAAATTATAACATGCATGCGGTATCCGTGTCTTCGAGTAAGAAACTAAACAACGGAGGTCCAACTAGTGCTGTTTTCAAACGCTCAATTCCCTGAGTATTATCTATTTGCAGCAACATGACGAGCACATCAGTCTCTCTTTCATCGCTTGGAACTAGCAAAGAGGTAAAAATGTATTTATGGCGAAAATTTTTGCATTTTGAGAGGAAATCAGTGTTTAAATAGCGGGCTTGTTCCGTGCGCTTTGTCCATCTGTTGTAGAAGTAAAGACGTCATCTAATATGGCTTTCCCCTGAAAAGAGAACCCGCGCCTATTTATTTTAAAACTGATTTTTAAAGTCATATTTTACAATATCGCCAATATTTTGCAATTAATGTGCTTTACACAATTATTATTACATAATATTTTAAAGGCTAAGTCAAAACTAAATAAAAACTAAAACTAATGAACATTTTAAAACTATTACAATCCTGGTAGAGCCCAATTTTCTAACTATCATTTTCCGTCAACGGAGAGCGTATGCCTGTAATTGGTTAACTGAACTACAGCAGAGATCATTTCATCAGAACGGTGCTAAATAGTTGATGTAATCAGTAGTTAATGCAGCTTTTGGGCACCAGATGTTTTATATTGAAACGACAGTTTATCTAATCTGGTCTTCTGGCGATTTTGAACACAAGGAGGTGTAGAGAACAACAAAACAGACCGCAGTATTTTATGAGCTGCACTTCTAGTAAAAAGCTTTCAAGCTCGATCAAAACTTACGTCCTGTCAGCCATTGCTCCTTGAGGGGGAAATAAACCCTAGTTAACCAGAAACAACATTTCACTGGTAGGCAGACCCACCATGAAAAGTTAGCAACCCCTGCTGTCCTGATGGGGAATTGCTTTGCAACATTGATAGATTGTAGCTCTTCGTAATCAGAATAGAATTGATTCCTGAATTTTGAATAGATATCCAGCTCTGCAACATGAACATATTTGTAATACAGTTTTTAAATTAATAGTTCATAAAGCCTGAAGCAGCTAAAATCAGCATCAGAAGTTGGAAGTTTACAGATCAGGAATCATCCACAAAAATCTGATGGGTAAATGCCAGATAACATTTTCTTCATCTAGCCGTGTTATGGTGGTTTAAAAGTCAAAAATTACATGAACACAAGTCATTTCCAAGTTGAAATGTCTGAAAGGTTGTATAAATCTACTTTGTAAGTGGCGCCACTCTGATTATCCACCAATCAAGGCTCCAGGATCTGGCAACATCCATTTACCCCAACAGGAAGCTGATTAGAGGGGTATCTTCTGCAAGTAAGACACTGAGTGCTTATGCTTACTTCACACAACTATTTTTTTTTTTTTTATCATGTGTTTGGCCACTATTTGAATGACTAGAGACCAGGGTCAGACTCTCTGGTACAGTACTTGGCTGGTTTGAATCCTACCTAAAGAACAGGAACTTTTTTTCGCCAAAACCGACAGAAATCACATGTGGGATGCCACAGGGCTCCATCCTGGGGTCCCAACTATTTAATATCTAAATGCTCCCACTAACCCAGATTATAGGGCTGGGTTATATGGACCATATGTCATATCCCGATTGACGATATATATCCCGATAGATTTTATCATAAAATGAGAGCAAATGTTTAGTCACAGTTAAACCCCAAATTTGGGGGGAAAATCACTTGTTTGGAGACACGCTGATTTTATCGCCCTATCTTGAATAAAATGAACTGCTAGGCTCATATAAAGCTCACACGTCCTGCTCGACGCAAAATGTTGGACTTTAGCAAGCTGGTTAGCAAGACAGTGGCCGACTTCGGTGTATATTTGTGTCACTGCTTCCCGTGCAAAGTAGTTGCTACTGGGGGGCTCGTATCTCGAAGTTACTGGTTTTCAATAGCTTTTTAAATCTAACTTGTACCACAGTTCCAACCAATTCCTCCTCTGCATGCTGAGCAGAAGTTGTTGCTTCCTCCATGTTTGTTGAAGAGTGCCGGAGTGTCTGCTCCAGCCCCTCCCCGCTCTGTGTGTGAAAGAGAAGGAGCGGGGGCGCGGGAAGCAGTGCTGAAAGCGCCTGGTCAGCAGCTCGCCTGGAGCAAGGATCACAGCGCAGCTTGAACTATATCTATATATGCGATATGGTCAAATTTCATATTCCGTTTAAAAATATATCGATATATTTTTAATATCACCCAGCACTGCCAGATTATAACAACAGATCATCTTAACTACCATAACAGAGGACACTCTTTACATTACAAGGTCTCCGGGTGACTTTGAAGCCATCCAAAAACCCTAAGTGAAGTCATGAAGCAAATCAATGAATGAATGTCCCATAACTTTCTCCAGCTCAACAGAAACAAAACTTAAGTCATTATTTTGGACCTAGATCAACAAGCAGCACACAGCTTTAGTTGATACAGCTAGAAACTACTGATCAAGACCGAAATCTAGGTGTACTAATGGCTTCAAATCTGAACCTCCAGGCTCACAATAAGTCAATGACGAGGTCAGCCTTCTATCATCTGACGGACATTTCTAGGATTAAGTGATTGTCACAACAGAACCTCGAAAAACCCATCTATGCGCTTATCTTTCGTTGGCTTGAATACTGCAACAAGTTAGCTGTCTGACGTTTTAGGTAGACCAGTGAGGACGCTGTTGCAGTAATCAGTCCGACTAAACAAATGCATGTCTTTTAAAAGGTCTTGTTGCGACATTAGTCCTGTAAGCCTAGAGATGTTCTCCAGGTGTTAGAAGGCTGACCTTGTTAATGCAACAGCGTCCTCACATGTCTGCCTAGAGAGTTAAGCCTAGTTTATACTTCTCCGACCGCAAATTTGCACTCAGACGCAGACGTATTGACGGAGACGTTTTCTGTTTATAGTACTCCGCTCTTCCACTCCATTCTCTATTTTTTTTTCAGCGTTGCTCGACCAGGACAGCAGGGGGTGCTAACTTTTAATGGCGTCTCTGCCTACTATCACAGCGTTTTTTCAATTGTTTTCTAGGCTTGTGAACGTATTTCTTCCTCTAGGAGCAATGAACGACAGAAAGTACGTTTTGATTAAGTTTTAAAGCTTTTTACTAGAAGTGCGGATTATAGAATACTCTAGAAACACATGGAAACAAAAAACAGCAGCCGTTTTTGTTTTGTTTTCTTACACCACCTTGCGTTCAAAATCGCCAAAGGAACAGATTAGATTATCCTTTCAATATAAAAGCATATAGTGGCCAAACACTGCATTAACTACTGATTACAGCGACTATAGAATCCCCGTTCTGGTGAAACGGTCTCTGGTTGCTGCTGAAACTGACCAAACAGATGCATACGCTCTCCGTCGACGAATAGGTAAAATTTGGGCCTCTACTCCATGCGTCCTTGCGTAGGTGATGGAGAGCCCTTGCGTAGGTGACGGAGAGCCCTTGCGTTGACGGATAATGGCGTTGCGTCAATCAGTCTCTGTCAAAACGCAGAAGCATAAACTAGGCTTCAATCAGAAAGCTGCAGCTGATTCAGAACGCTGCTGCTAGCATCCTCTCTAGAACCAGGAAAGTAGAGCGTATCACTCCAGTTCTAAAGTCCTTACACTGACTCCCTGTAGCTCGGAGAATAGACTAAAGATCTGTTGTATTAACCCCCCCCCAGCCCAATCAGATCTTTAAACTGTAGTCTACTAATCATAACTAGAATCAGAACCAAATAAGCAGCTCTCAGCTTCTAACCTCCTCTTATCTAGCACAGACTTGCAGAAAACTGCAAAGCTGCTGAAAAACCGTTCTTTTAAATCAAAGCAAAACAACTAATCTGTTTAAAGCTTCCTTTGAGTAACTAACTAATAATAGCTGGAATGTCATAACAGTAGTATATTTTAATATCATTTATGTTTATGATGTCGTTCTCTGTTTTTATTGCTGCGTTTATTTGATCCCCTGATCGTGTAAAGCACCTTGAATTGCCTCGTTAGTGAATGCGTGATATCCAATTACATTTGCCTCGATAAAGATACAGAGCCAATTAGCTGCAAGTGATCAATAAAACTTCAATCTATCCTTTTTGAACCACACAAATAATCTGATAATGCATCTATTCTGTGGGCAACTGAAGTCAAAGATAATAAATGGTGCTTCAGTGGGAAACGCAATGCCAACGAAGGGAGCCAGACATGAGTTCATCAACAGAAGCATCATTGCAGAGGAGTTTTAAAGCAGCCAAAGAATACTAACTGGAGTCTCCAATGATGAGCAGCTTAAAGAGATGATTGTAGTCTTTTCCTGCCATCTGAATGGCCAGTTATCAACTTTCCCAGTAAAACCAGTTTCATATGAGGAGGCGACCTCTGCCCTCTCCAGGTGCACATGCACTGCGCGTTTACTTCCGCCTCCAAACGTCACCAGCTCCGCAGGGGGGACATTTCCAGTTGAATCTGCTCGGCTCCAGTTTCACATCATCCGTTTGGTTTCAGAGCGCGACCGCAGCTCCAGACGCACCAAGTGGCGTTTGCTCTGAGCCGCGATGTTTAAGACTCATGCTCCAGAGCCGCGAACGGCGGCACTCTTCCACCTCGACTCGCAGTTCCACCCTCCTGCCAGGGATTTCTGCTGGAGTCCGCGCCGACGGTTCTGGATCCACACCTCCTACTCCATTACTGGGGCGCTTCGTAGATTTGGTGCCGAGTCCAATCACTGCTTCGTCCAAGTTTCTTCAGAGCTGCAGGAGGACTGAGGCGTTCCTCTTTCTGTTCCTTTATTTCACTTCACTTTCCCCGGTGGTCAGGTCAGGCACGAACAAAGCTCTCACTTCTTTACGGGACGATGCGGAGAACCTACAGCAGGAGACAGGAGGGAGATCAATGTGATTATCTGTTCATACTTAATGACTTTGTGCAGCCGCTCCCGTCCTCCTCAAACAGCAGCTGAGTCACTAAATATAACTTCCTCATCCTGCTCTGACTCAACCGGGTCACGGGCTAGAACTCAGACGGGTCCCAAGGTTCCTGTTCACACTTCAAGGGCAAGAAAATAAAAAAAATTTAAAAATTCCATTTGACACAGAACGTGAATGAATATGACGTTTCGTCTATCGTCTGAAAGAGAAAAACCTCAAGTTAAACTGACTCCATAAGGACCAGATGTGATGTAATCATGAAACTCAATAAGATTAATACTAAAACCTTTTTTTTTTTCAGTCATTCTATTTAAAAATTAGGGATGTGTATTATATATTGCAATATTTTATGTTCCAATATTGTGTCGATATTCAAAAGCAACTTATCAATATTTATTTAATAAGAATTTGAATTGAACAATTAATAATGACATTAATGACTTGGGCCACGGTCCAGTTCTGTACATGTTTTGGGCAGAAAGAGACTTCTTTTTTTAATCCCAAAACATATATTTAATTTTTTTGGGAACAAAAGCAGAATGTCACAGTTAACTTAACCCGCCCACAGTTACAGGTGTGGGCGAGTGAAAGCCGTGAGAATACAACAAACAGTCTCTCTGGGATTATGGTTCACACACAGGGCCGCATAAACAGAATGTTTTCTGTATTTTACCGGTTCTTTAAACGAGAGCGCATCTGACCACACTGACACAGGTGGCGGATAAATATTCTTCGTGTGCCCGCTGCTCAAAGGGTATTTGTGTGTTCATCAATGAATGGAGCGCAGCACATCTCCTCTCTGCTTCGCGCTCTGGCGCACCGCAAAAAGGAGATGAACACAGCACAACCCGGCGCCTCCTCCTCAGGGTGCACAGTGATGCGCGCATTGTGGAGAGGAGGTCGTGTCTCTATGCCAACACGCTGCTGGAGCGGGGAACAGCGAGCTGGTTGTTGAACCTGTGTCTGGGAGCGCTGCGCAGTTTGGTAATGTCGGGCCGACGGTAACTAATTACCGGCACAAAAGCAATAGCAGTACCGAAGTCCCGCGGTACAGGAGGACGGATTGTCCCGTGCAGGGCGTACCGAACTGTCCGGTACTTTACCCTGTCCCGTTGCATCCCTAGTAGCTGGTTGTTGTTTCCACCATCTTTGTTCCAGTCGATCAACTAGATCCAGTAATAAAACATGTTGGAGTATTTAGAATGATCTCTTCAGTTAAATTCAGTTTTAAAAATCACAATATATAGTCTTCCTAATGATATCGCGATATATCGCAATGTTTTGTTCCAACCCTTTTGTATTGTGATACATGTATCACCAGATTTTTGTCAATACATTTCCCTAATCATGATTCTGAGCACTCCACATCCAGCTTTAATACTAGATCTGGTTTATAAACTGGAACAAAGGTGAAAACAGCCACCAACTAGTGATCGTACCTTACATTTAATTTTATATTTAAATACTGCCATCATCAATAGTTAAAATTCTTAGAAACATAAAATATCACCATATATTGCCATATCAATATTTTCTTACATCCCTAATAAAAATGAAACTTATCAATCCATCAATTATGCAAACAGTAAAATATTTCAAGCATTTCTTTGTTAGTTTTAATAACCTGGGCTTAAAATGAATGAGAACAAAAATCTGATTCTCACATTATTATAATAATAGATAAAATATTTGCGTGCATTATAAAAAGGATGCCCATGATCAAATCAAACTTTATATAGCGCTTTTCATACAAAAAAGCATTTCAACTAAGGTTAGCTGGCCAATAGAGGGCACTAGGGTGCCGCCCTACCACTCAACTTGCCATATTACCTCATTTTTATAGCATAAAAATATTTCAAAATATATGTGTGTTTTCTTTCAGATGTGTAAGATAAATATTTTATAGTTTATGGTGAATTGAGTTGTTACGCTCATCGGCGTTGTCCGATTGTAGCCCACTAAACGTTTTCGCACAAAACCTAAAGTAACTTTTGCCTCTGGTCGAAAATCAGCGTTTTCTCTGCATCAAAATTTATTTTTAAAATTCACGGACATCATATGTTGAATCCACGGCGCATTTCAAACTGGATCAAAAAATAGCTTTTATCGCTCCATTGACTCTCATTCATTTTTTTGGCAGTCGGGGACCCATGGACAGAGCAGCTGATGGACAGGTCAAACCACGGGAGTTGGAGACGCAAAATGCGGGAGAAACAATAATAATTAGTTATATCACTCAAAATACCATTTGAGAAAAAACATAGCAGAAGCTTGATGTAAAATAGCTCCGACCTGATCATCCAAATATCAGATCAGAAATATCAGAGTATTTATGTTTAATTAGGTTAGGTCACTGTATAGCTTGAGTACATTTCATTTTTTTTAAAAGCACATTATTGAGTTAAATTGATGTTTTCGGACTTAAATTAGTTTCAACTCATTGTGGACACCGCTACTTCACAATAAGAGCATTTATTCCTAATGTTTAGATAGATGAATTGGATAGTTTGTCAGCTGAGCATCTAAGTTTTGGAAAAGGGTAAATTGTGACATTTAATTAATAAGTCTACATTATATTTGATTTATTTAATATTTAACACAGCTTCTGATATCCAAATATTAAGTTTATTTATATATTTTGGTTATTTTCTACCTTACATTTGTTCTTATTTTTCAAATGAGATTCCACACATCATCTCCCTCCTCACATTTATATCACCGAAACCTGTATCAGCAGCTGTGTGGAAATAATAAAGAACAGAAGAAATATAACATCCTTTTCTCCACATCTTCTCATACTCTGAATGGCTTTAAGTGGAGCTCTGGCAGGTTCTCCCAGTGTTAACAGTGATCCCAGTCTGAACCAGTATCTCTATAGACAGCTCAGTGTTTCCTCCTCTACAGTAGCAGTCTGTTCTAGAGTAAACTGTTGAAGCCTCTGACTGAAATCATTCTATTTTCGTAGGATAGTCCTATTAACAGGAAGATCAGGGTTGTCCAACATTAATAAGAAACAGCCAGCTTTATATACAGAAAACGTTAGCCAGTAGGTTTTTCTTAGAAACTTGTCAAAAGAGCAATAGTTTAAAAAGGGCCACGTTTGAATGTGATTGTGGAGTTTAAAAATATCTATTAATTTGTCCTTTATTTCATGAAAAAAAAACTACGGCAATTGGATTTGTACCTTTACATTGAAAATTAAAGTTTTTTTAGTCATATTTAGGAATGTTAATTAGTCAGGATTAATTCACAGCTACCCTGTAATTAATTAGGTAAAAAATTGTAATTGTTTGACAACCCTAATATCTAACCATCATCGTCAGAGCTCCTCCTCCCCCCGGAGAAATTTCCACCAGCCACCACTGATTTCAAAGTGCTTTACAGATTAAAATGACCCCACATAAGCCTCCCACAACCCAGACTAAAAACATGATCAAAGCTAAACCCCTCCTCCTCCCAACCCATTTCCCATGTGGGCACACACACCTGAAAGCAGCAACAAAACCAACAATAGGGTTCTGCTGAGCTGTTCAGGAAGCCCAGGTAGCCTTAAAGTGACCGTGTGTAGTTTTTTGAAGTACATCTTTGAAAATTGCCATTAAAATATTATGTAATAATAATTACACAAAGCACAATAATTGCAAAATATTGACGATATTGTAAAATATGACTTTAAAAATCAGTTTTAAAACACATAGGCGCGAGTCCTTTTTTCAGGGGAACGCCATATTAAATGAAGTTTTTACTTCTACAAGAGCCCGGACCCACAAAGCGCACAGAACATGCCCGCTATTAAAACATTGATTTCCCCTCAAAATGCAAATAAGGTTTTGCCATAAATACATTTTTACCTCTTCGCTAGTTCCAAGTGATGAAAGAGAGACTGATGTGCTCGTCATGTTGCTGCAAATAGATAATACTCAGGGAATTGAGCGTTTGAAAACAGCCATAGTTGGACCTTCATTGTTGAGTTTCTTACTCGAAGACACAGATACCGCATGCTTGTGATAATTTAGGTACGCAGTGCCCCCTACTGGCCGAAAATTACACACTGTACCTTTAACAGAACGCTTTAGGTCGTCTGTAACGTTGCTTCTGGTGTCGTTAATCTTCGTCTTGATGACGCTCCTTTGATTCTCTGTGGGGTTAAAAGGTCAGGCTAGAGCTGGATGATTATGAAAATAAATAAAGTCACAATTATTTTCATTATATATTGAACAATCTCGATTTTCACGGTAAGCTAATAAACCAGAAACCTATGGAATGATTTAAAAGCGCTGTGTGGTGACCACCTGCGAAGGAAAAAAAACTTGTACTGGAAAGAATAAAATTCTGGCAGCAGTTGGAGCACTTTTGCTCCACTTCTGACCAGCATCATTAATCAAATACAGACTGGCGTAACACTCAAATTTGCCCCAAACAACTTCATACTTGAGTCATATAGCAACTAAACTAAGCCTCCATTTTCTCCAAGTAATTGGTGTACATTTTACACGTTAAACTACAACACAATAAAGTCAGCCACAACATTGTTTGGCCCTAAAAAGCCACGTCGAGCTAATGCTACATATACGTGGTGTTTGAGAAGGAGTTGGGATCATGGTATAGGAGAAGGTGACAGACGCAATCAAACCTCCTTCATTTAGCTCAGGCCATTATACTCAGGCCAATTATCAAAGCTAAACATCAAGGATTGTTTACAGGAAGTTTTTCACACAATATATAAAACAAAGGCAAAACATTTTTGTACCTAAAATAAATGTAACACAATTCTTTATGTTTTGGGGTCTGGCTGTCGACTCCCTGCTCAAGGATTTTATCCTAGCTGTACTGTTATAATCCTTTAAATCCAATCCATCTATTTATGTAATAAAGCTTTATTTTTGTCGTCCTGTGATTTCCGTGAGAGATTTTCGTACAGTGTTGTGAATCCCCACCTTGTCATTATTCTTATATGGAAGTGCATTTCCGGTTTTGAGGTTGTGATTCACTCTCTGTTAGAAAAGTACTCATCACTTTAAAAGGGGGGGGAAATTAAGGAAAGGTTGATTATGATATATACTTTAAAAATGTTTTATAGCTCTGAATCATTAGTAGATCTGGACTTTAAATTGTTTCCCACGTCATTACAGCACAAGAACTATGAAGGTTATAAAATATATTTGGTTTAAGCATAGTTTTACACTTTAAATAATTAAGCTCACATATGACAATCTATGCATTAAATCAGTAGCACATAAAAGTTACATTTTTATTCATTCACTAAATGCTCCTTGAGGTAGTTTTCCATTAAAAGAATTTAAAAAAAAGCCAAACTGAAAATGAAACGTGTAAAAAAAAAAAAAAACTAATTACATTTTTCAGGTCTTGATCGTTTTCTCTACCTGAATTTAACTTTATTTAAAAAAAATAAAACTTCTCCTCCGTTTAAACCACATATCTCGGACTTTTTGTGATGTGAAACCGCCGTTTGGACCAACGGTCAAAAGTTTCAGCTACGAACCCGAACCGGTGGGTGGTCGAGCGTGATCTCTGTTAAATATCCCGAAATAAACACTTCATTTCAACAGCAGGACAGTCCGAGAGGAATAACAAAAACCTATTTAAATGCGTCAAACCGAGTTTGTCAGAAGGTGTCGACACTGACTGTTAGAAACCTCCAGGTTTGTTTTTCCAGCCTGGAATGAAGGAGTGGGCCCTGATTCTTGCATGTCAGGAAACTTCCAGCTACCCCGGACGAACTCCGGAGCAGCTGCGCGTAAATCAACTACTTACTTCGGTCATCTGGTGGAATCCGTGCTCGGACGGCGGTTCATGTTTACAGGCCCCGCGGCAGACGCTAGTTTAAGCCTTGCTGGAGCCCAATGGAACAGCGCCGTCTCCGGTCGGAATGCCTTCCCACCGCGGCGGCCACACCTGACTTTACTGACGGCGGATGGTGATGGGAGGCTCATCTGATGCTGCGTTCAGGAGGGTGGGACTATCCGGGACCGGGAAAACATGGCGTCATTTTTCCATGTGGAAAATGATGAAACACTCGGATCCATAAAATGATTAATTCAAACGAAAAATAGCACTTATTTACCTTTGGGAAAGCACTTCAGCATACCAAAAATGTAATAAACTCATATTCTTACAAGGAATTAATAACAATTAGGCCATTTCATCCATCTACTAATTAGATATTTTGTCCCATGAGACGGTGTTATGGCTATGGCAATATATTAGTGCCAAAAGGAGTAGGCTACTTTAATTTTTCCGTATTTCAATAGAGGCTATAGTGAAGACAATACAATAAATGCAGGACAAAACAACGTAATAACAACCAGCAGGGTGCTACAGACACTAAAATGCAACATTTCAGGTAAGATTTTTTATAAAAAATATTAACGAGAGCAATTAAACCAGATATGTCAAAACCTTTAGCTACATGGGCCAAAATCATCAAGTTGTGAGTGCCAATAGGTCACAAAAAAGTGTTTTTGTTACAAAAAAGTGATTTTTTACCTGCTTAATAATAGATGAAAAATGATATTTTAATGAATAAAATGAAGTAGTTCTTGTAGAAAATGGATTTTTAACAGGGCTTTTAAGGGTTGCCTTTTTAAAAACAACAGTGTTTTCAAATATTTTGGAGGGGTTAATTTCTCAGCAGAAAAAAAAACAGGGTTTGGGTCACTTTCTTTCAAAATGTTATTTTTAGCTATGCTTGGTTGTCTATATATCTGCTTTTGCATTAGATGTTTATGGAGTGAATTTTTTTTTAAAGTTAAAAAAAACACGATTGTTAAAAGATAACATTTGTTTACCAGCATGGAATATTTTCTAATCGTTTTAATTTTTGAACGAAATTGATACCTTTATAAAAGAAAGTCTGCAGCTGCATCAATCATTTGTGTTCTGGTGCAAATTGCAGAATGTACCATTCCTAAATGGTGGGCAAGGGCCATGCAAAATCTGTCCAAAGGCTGTAAATAGCCCCCAGGCCACACTTTGGACACTCCTGATATAAACCAAAACTCATAATGGCTTTTATATAAGTGGAGTTGGTCATGGAAGAAGCTTCAGACCATTTTTTGGACAAATGATAATCAAATTGGCCAGAATCATCATGCTGGGCAAAGCTCGGACCAGTTAATTCAAATTACTTTGTAATACTCCCCTCACAAATGCTTGATAGTTTTAATATGTTGTTTAACCTCATTATCAAATATAGAGAACAGTGGTTTTTAATAAGTGTATTGACATTTGCCGCTATGCAATTTTGCCACATAATATCCAATTAATTATATAAAATCTTTTTTTTTTAGGTGGGCAGTCAGTGAAGCCAAACAATAGGTTCAAAGCAAAAATAGGTTATATATAAATCAGTTTGCAAATATCTTCCCATAATTTGGACAAGAAGCGGCAATATCAACATAAATTAAACATATCTTCAGCGAGTTTTACACAAGCAAGAGCGATTTACAGTATATTAATACCCAAAAATCAGCCATTCTCTCAACCATTTGGTAAAGAATTGTGTAAAAAAGAAAATCTCTGTTGTTATATTAGGACATTTATTGGTAAAAGCTACAAACATACCAAAACATTAATTTGCACAAATAAAAAAAATAGGAAAACCTTTTAAGTAGTTATACTTTGTGTTAAAGAGGTCAAATAAGTTTTCAGAAGGCCAAGCAAATCAAATCTTAAAAGAAATTACAGCTTCCTATTTCAACGTGTGTATTTGATTTATTTAAAAAAAGAAGATGAAAAGGCATTCGAGAGCTTGTAAAAATTACTTATTTAAAAATTCAGAATGCTGCAAAAGATGGTGAAAACCCCTCCAGAACGTAACATATTCTGCTACTGAGTGATGAGTTTGAATGCCTCCTTCTGATGAGCCATAGTTTTACAGCGTTTCTTAACCAGCAGGAAAAAGTTTAATCTTTTCATTGTATAAGGTAAGCCAATATTGCCAAACAATGCCAAAAGCAACCTGAAAATGGATAAAACATAGTTGAACCAATCAACATACTATAAATGTTAAATCAGGGAATGGCATTTTGAATACTTCCGAAAGAACAACGCATCATCTTGTCATTGAACTCCACTTCTTTTCCCATACAGCCCTGCAGCTAATGCCTGACTTGTGGAAAAATTGGCAGTCACTAACCCAAAATAATTAGCAGTAATGGTTTGCCATACTTCAGCGTCTTATCTCCATGCTCCGTTCAAGTGAAATCATCCATGGCACTATCCACATTAATACAACTAAAACAAAACTTATTTAACATTGTACTTTGATCATTTACAGGTGTTTTTACTGTTGAATTATTTCGGACAAGCTAGTTCCAGCTAGTTCTCTTGTGGTCATGAAACTACAGAAAATAATAAAATTGATACAAAAAATTACATTTGAGGTTGTTAAAAGAAAAACAAATATTTTGAGCATATTTTTTCAAACCTTGGTATAGGTTGATACCAATGGCTGGCTTCTATTGGAGACTATAAACAAAGCATTTTGTTTCCATCAATTATTGTCCTAAAGATAGTCATAGAAATATTAAAATATCACAAATAATTCAATAGAATTTTCAGAAACTTCATAGCTCAGCTTATTTCTATTTATTTTTGATCTTTTAAACACGTGATTTCATGCAAGTCATTTTTTATGATTACGAACACTGATTAAACCAAAATAACTACAAAATATCCCTTACCTCTAGGTATAACTGTTATATAGCCACATATCCTTACAAGAAACTGAGAAGAAGGCAAAAAAATTCATTCATTTACAGCAATCCTGTTCAACTCTCCGCCCTTTGAAGGTAATTTGCACAAATAGCTACAGAAAATCTTCATAAACTGGCATAGAATTAACAAGAAGCTTAAAATATTAGATATTGATGAAAGAAAGTATAAATCAAACACAACATTAAAAACGGAGACATGTAAAAAACATAAAACTCAGGTAAAATGACAGAGAAAATTGAGACCAAGGTAGAGGGTAACTTAGCAGGACAACAACCCTAAAAACACATCTAGAGATAAGGTACAATGGATTGGTTTCGATCAAGGACTATCCATGTGCCTTGCCTGCTGGTTGTGGTCAGAAGACCCGGTGGCGCCTTCTGACCAGCCTTGCTTCTGTCAGTTTGACTACAATGTAGTTGCTTGCCATCCCCAGAATGTGATTGTGTGTGTGTGAATCTGAATGCAGTGTAAAGCGCTTTGTGGTCCTGTGGCTGAAAAAAGTGCTATGAAAATGCAGGCCATGTGTGAGAATGGCCTAGTCAAAGGAAGCTCTTGAAAACTGATGTTCACAGAGAGAGTAAAAGGAGATTTAAAGCAGTTTTTTTTTTTTGCAACCAGCAAACCAAAGAAACTCCTAATAAAACCCCAGGATTAATTTATCTAAATTATTTATTTAATTTCCCTCTGGGATCAATAAAGTATGTTTTCAATTGAAAATTCAAATGAAACAGCAGAAACCCCTGAATTTCCCTGCAGAACTGATCTGGACCGTGGCTGATCTCTGACTTGAGATGACAGACGGCAATGTGGACATCGGTTTCCTGTTTGCGACATCAGGAAGTTGCAACCTGCCGCGGTTGGTGTTGAGAAACATTCCCCGTCTCCAGATGGTTTTTCCTCTTGAAGTGAATTTACAAACAACCTGCCTGCAGAAAGAACGTGTTCATTACCCGCTGGATTTGTCTTCCACCTGACCCTGAGGAGCATTGGAGGGCCACCAGAAAAGTTGGATGTAACATTTAACCTGCTGCTGTCGAACGACCGGACCCTGGCTTCAACAGAATCTTTTATAGGTCTTCACAAACTACTGTACATATATTTACAGAGTTTTGCAGTCCTTGAAAAGCTTGTTTGTTGCCATTTATTTTATTGCCTCCAGGGGACGCTCTACAGGAATTAGGCCACGCCCACCACATATTTGCATACAAATCTGTCATAAATGGAGTTGAATTTATATGGATGTTTTTGAATCTGGTGCAGATCATGTGATGTTTGTAGAAATTAGTGTCAAACGTATTTCCACGGAGTGACCTTGGTGCTTTGTCGTGCCGCTGCAGCCACTCGCAGTTCTGGAAACCGATGCAATACAATTCAGTTTATTTATATAGCACCAATTAGCAACAGATGTCATTTCAATGCAATTATAGAAACATTCCAATCAATTAAAAAGTTTTCTATGTAAGGAATCCCAGCAGATTGCGTTATTGACATGAGGTTGTAAACCAAATTGTTTTCGGTCACTAGCCACTGCTAGATGATGATTCGGTAAAATAATTCAAATGGACCTTTCCAAATAACACACAATTCTTGATCTAAGGGGGCGGGGCTTGGATGAAATGAGCAAATTGGCCAATGAATGTATTGTGTGTTGGTTTGTGATAATACACAGAAACTTGATACCTGTGTGGAAGTTATTACGTCTTCTTTTGTGGCGAGAAACCATCCTTTGAGGACTGGCCACGCCTAAACGCTTTGATCCCCAAAGCCAGTAACCAGCATCATTTTAAAGTGTGTTAGTTAAAAAGCTCTAGTTAATTCATTCAAATACATGTGTAAATGGCACATAATGGAGGCTTCGATCCAAAATGTCCGCCTTCCTGTGGGGTTTGGAGGATGGCTTCAAGTTACGTTTTTTGTAGGTTACGAGTATGTGGGAGAAGCTCCACAAGCTCTTGGTGAGTATCTTACGTGCTATAGCTTGTGCTAGCCCGTGCTAGCTGCGTGACATATATGCAACTTCTGATTTGGAGGCAATTTAACTGTGAAATTTTGCAATCCAATGAATTCCAAACCACTGGACAAACAGTTGAAATGTACATCATTAATTATCATTTAAACTGAGGTACAACATATGTGTGATTCAAGACGTAAGACAAAGGGGACCAGAAAATAACTTTTATTGCTCCACTGACTTCCATTCAATCTTTTTTTGGCCAGGGGACCCACGGGTCACCCGGAAGAGGAGGAGACTTTCACCATTTTTAGATATTTCTGTTGCTACTTTTGGGACACCATTAAAATAAGTAAATTTAATGCACGGCAATCAGTTTTCAAAAGTTGGGTTTCCAAATAGCAAAATTTATTTTTGCTCAAAATAAACATTACATATACATTAGGCCTTCGTAGCACCTAGTTGCTCGTGCCCAATTAAATGATTTGTTGGAGCTGAACAGAAAGTGAGGAAATAGGAATAAGACAACGTTCAGTTATCTTCTATTGCCTAAACATGTGACCCAGCCCAGTATAATTGGGGCTACATTCTTAGTTTTGCCTCAGAAACAGCATTTTAATGGGATTAAGATAAGGGGACAGGGTGGTCCTCTCCATAACAATAATCTCACTGGTCTGGAACACTGTGCTCACTGACCGATGCATCTGGAGTCATCGCCTCGTTTGAAAACGCCCATTTCGTCATCCAGGGCGTTTCCTCTTCTGCACAAGTCAGCAGGAACCATTCAAGCTTTCTGGTGAATTCTGATGGATACACGATTCCTGGTATAGCTGACTATACTATGATTCCTTCGCCTCACGCTTCACACAGTTTAAATTCTGTTTAGGCATCCATGAAGAGCAGTGCTGTTGACCCATTGTCTCCTCTTCAGGAACTCCAGCGATTATGACTTCCTATGGTCTTCCTGATATCGTTGCTTCATATAGGCATACACGCTATGATCAACCTCGGCTTATTCTTTGATCCACCGGAGATTGCTTTTTTATCTAAAAGCATTCAGTGCTTCCATGCACGTTTTCCCCCTCTCCAGTCAACGCTTTAGTCAAAACTAGGGATGTCCGATATTATCGGCCTAAAGTCATTATCGGCCGATATTGGCATTAAAATGTACCATCGGAAATGATCGGTATCGGTTTTTATTTTTTTTAATAAGATGAGTTTTTCACACTATACACATATTATATATCAAACCATCAGCTACCTCTTTTCTCTCTCAGAATGTAAAAATATGACAGGTTTAGTTTTTGAGATATTTGTTTGAGACAACTTTCAATATATCAAAAGGCTTCTTCTGGGCCAACCTTGACCGTCTAGTTACACGTAGAGCTAAATTAATGGTGTTTAAGCCCAGTTTATTTTTTTAAGATTGTAATATCCAAAGTAGGTTAATTATTGGCCCTGCTTAAATATTTGCTGGTTTTTTTTCTTGTTTCAGTTGTTTCCACTTTACCTCAATGCTATAAAAGTATAATGTTGTTTACATTTTCTAAAAGTAGAACTTTGTGCTGAGTGGTTGGCCTTTGTCAGTATTCTCTGTGTGAGAAACTATTCCAGCTACTTTTGAAGACAAAATAAAGAATGCACCTTTTTCAATTGCCTAACTAAAACTCTAGTACTTATTACATTTTCTAAATTTTTAAAGCTCATGTATGCATGATACAAGACATTTCATTGTGGTTACCAAAAAGGGTTTAGTAGTTTTTGTTTTTTTATGAGGGGGGAATCCCCACATATCGGTATCGGTTTATATCGGTATCGGTTTATATTGGTATTGGAAATTATGAGTTAAGCTATATCAGTATATCGGATATCGGTAAAAATGCCAATATCGAACATCCCTAGTCAAAACATTGCTGTTCTTCTGAATAACGAGCCTGGTACGACGAATTTAAAAGACAGGACTGGACTATGTCCATCCACTGTTTTAATTTTCATTTAAAACTCAATCACACAGGACCAGCAGCATGCATGTCACAATTACATCTGTTGGTTTTCTTTTACTCTTTTGTACAAATCATGACCTTTACTGCCTTTTTACAGGTCACTTCCCCTTAAGGTCTAATCTATATTTACCTCTTTTCCCACACAGGTGGCTTCCCAACAACTAAACAATGTGCTTATTACCGTTTAACCTCAATGTCCGCCAAAATATTTGTCATACTATCACTTCCATTTGATCCCATTTTGATAATTTAGTCCGATATGAACGTGATTTCTGTCCCTTTCTTAAAAAGACTAAACCTGAGGCGTAACTGCTTTAGAACAAAATTTTACACCCAAATAAAATGTACAATTACTTTTTATTATTACGATGAATCATTTTCAACAAAAGAAATTACCCTAGTTTCAGTTTCTGCTCACCTGGCATGGAATCGTTTACTTGTTACATAATAATAACCAAAAAACCGGACAGCTCATATCTACAGGAGGGACGAGACAATCAGCACAGGTATAGAGAGTTAGACTGAGGCCGTCGCAGCTCGTAGATGCAAACAGCAGCCTGCGAAGCTCTCGGCTTCCAACAAAAAAAATAAAATAAAAACTGATTACTGCAGGAGTCTTCCAAACTTCTCACATCTACCGACTGCTGGCTCTAAAGTCCAGGCTGTAGTTGTGTTTAAGCAACACAGGAGGAGGAGCATTGCGTTTCTGATATTCAGCTCATTTTCTTCGCCTGCTGGTAGGGGAGGATCTCGGGGACCGCCTGCCTCCGCTCCTGCCGGGACAAAAACAACGCTCAAAGCCAACCGAGCGAACAGCATGGCGGCAGAATAAAGATATCTTTTATACAGGACTGCACTACAAATGGCCAGGAATCAAGAGTAACACACACCTTCGAACGGGTGGAGAGCGAGCGGCTCGGACGTGTCTGGGAGGAGAATAACTGAGGGAACGGGAATCTCTCAGGGAATCGGCCGGGACACGGTGAGGCTTCGCAGGGCTGTGAGTGAAACACAATCTTTATGTTACAGCTGGATTAATACTCAAATATTTCCACTTAACATAATGGAGCGAATATAAATAAATCAAATGTATAGTGAGAAGACTCTTCCTGGTCCTTGGTAAATTATTCTCCCAGAACTAGAACTCCTCCAGGAGAACGTTACCTTTTCTTTGTGGCATCTTCATCGCTGGATGAGGAAGATGAAGAATCAGTGCTTTGGGCTTTCTCCGTCTTCCTGTTAAAAAAGGAAACGGAAGCATCAGGACGCCATCCCATTTAACACATCCAGCACCCCCAACAGTCTGCTCACCCTTTCCCCTGCTGCTCCGCCTCAGAGTCAGAGCTGTCTGAAGAGGAGGACGACGACGATGAAGAGGAGGACGACGACGATGAAGAGGAGGACGATGACGAGGAGCTGGAGCTGCTGCTCCTGTTGGCCTTCTCCTTCCCGTTTACAGCAGGATCTTTCCTCGCAGCCTTTTCCGGCTGCTGGTGGGCAGCTGGTGACGACTGCTTCCTGCTCGGAGCCTGAGGAGGCGCTCTACCCTCCGATTGGCTGGGGGCAGGGGACCTTCTGGTGACGTCATGAGCCCGGCGTGAGTCTGACGGCGAGCTTCTCCTGCCTGAAGCCGCAGCATGGGAGGAGTCCCTTGAAGGAGGCTGAGATGAGGAAGAACGACTCTTTGGCTTTCCGTCGTCCTGAAGCGGCTTCTGCTCTCGCTCCGCGGGAGCCTTGTCATCTTTCCTCTCTCGTGGCGGCGAGGGAGAGGATGAAGAGGAGCCAGAGCTGGAGCTGGAGGAAGATGACGATGAGGAGGACCTTTGGGGCGGGGAGACGACCTTTGCAGGCTGTCTCTCTAGTTGCCGGCTCCTCTCGCGCTCCCTTTGCCTCTCTGCGGAGAGGGAGCGACTGGTTCTCCGCCGCCGCTGAGGAGATGGAGATCGGCGGAACCTAAAGGGCGAGAATGACACTCAGAAGCTGGAACATTTTTATAATTTCAAAGGAATTAACAATTAGGGCAGGGCGATATGACCTAAAATTAATATGACGGTATATTACATAATGTGCTTAAAATGCGCCGGTTCTTATTGTCGTACGGCTTCAAACAGCCTTTTAACTCCTTGTTCGATTCCCACTGCTATCTGTATTTCTAAGAATCCAGTTTAGAATCAGACGTGTCCACAAAGACCAGGTGAGGAAATGAAGGGTGCTGTGAGTGAAATTGGTGATATTTTTGCATGCAGTCGTTTATTTTAGACAAAGTATTTTAGCATTTACATCAGGGCACAGGTAAGATCAGGCAGCAGCGGCTTCAACATTCTGGGAATCTTAGTGATGAGCTGCAAAGAGGAGTGGACCAAAATTCCTCCTAAAATGTGCGCAAACTTGGTCATCAATAACAAGAAACGTTAGACCTCTGTGCTTGCAAACAAGGGTTTTGCCACCAAGTATTAAGTGTTTTTGTTAGAATCTGATTTGCGTTTCATTGAGTGAAATGAGTATTTGAACAATCTATCTTTTATTTTCCTTTTGATTTACTGTCCGTCGCTGTTAAAATAAACGTACCATTAAAATGATACTGCTCGGAGACTTTTCATTTCTTTGTCATTGGATAAACTTAAAGTGAGAGTGTGTAGTTTTTGCAGTACATCTTTGAAAATAGCCATTAAAATATTATGTAATAATAATTACCTAAAGCACATTAATTGCAAAATATTGGCGATATTGTAAAATATGACTTTAAAAATCAATTTTAAAATACAAAGGCACGGGTCCTCTTTTCAGGGCAAAGCCATATTAGATGACGTCTTTACTTCTACAAGAGCCCGGACGGACAAAGCGCACGGAACACGCCCGCTATTAAAACATTGATTTCCCCTCAAAATGCAAAAAAGTTTCGCCCTAAATACATTTTTACCTCTTTGCTAGTTCTAAGCAATGAAAGAGAGACTGATGTGCTCGTCATGTTGCTGCAAATAGATAATTCTCAGGGAATTGAGCGTTTGAAAACAGCACAAGTTGGACCCGCGTTGAGTTTCTTATTCGAAGACACAGATACCGCATGCTTGTGATAATTTAGGTATGCACTGCCCCTTACTGGCCAAAAATTACACACTGTGCCTTTAAAAAAAAAAAAATCAACGAGGAGTCAAATAAGTGTTTCCCCCACTGCATCGGCTCCGGCTGAGTGGAGCTGTTGGGCTAGAAACGCTCTGGTTCGACTGCAGCAACAATGATACGTGCTCCACGTTACGAGTCCCAAAGTATCCAATAACACCATAAATCGTCACTATATTTGTCGCTAGTCGCATTTCTTTAAAAAAGCAGGTAGATCAGTCTAAACACTCGCTAAATGTAGAGACACAGTTGCTGCTTTAGCAGCGCCGTTTCCAACAAGATGAGATGTCACATGACCGTACGTATTTGCGTGACTCAAGGCATTGCTCGTTTCTTAAAGGGGCAGGAGCATCTAAAACATGCTGACCACTAAACTAAAGCACAATTTGATTTTTTAAAATACCAAATTCACCGGAATGGTCATAAATTTCGGTATCTGTAGATTTTCGGTATACCACCCAGCCCTATGACTAATCTATTATTTCTAAACAGAAACTGTTGTGTACTGCCAGGTACACGGTCCTTCAAAGTGATAAAGCTGAACCTCTTAGATTCAATCAAACTCCCTCCTCCCATGGATATGTGATTCGGTAACCTTACATGGTACAGTAAATATTACATTTTACTTCCTTCACACATTCGACGCTCAGTATAAAACTAAGCTCTCCAAGGGATAAAAGTTATATTAACCCTTTAAAAATATTTTTAAAACGCATCCCCAAATTAAAATTAAAGCTGTTATTGAACCATTTGGAGTAGAGATATGGTTGAGGTCTTTTGGAAAAAGAACACTCATATTTCACAGAACAGTGAAAATATGTCTAACTGCAATTGTTGCCCACTTATATAACCTAATCTATAGTCTGATTTATTCCCTTTATCCACAAAATAAATGACAGCAATAAACCAAAAAATGAGCAGTTTACATCATATATGAAAAACTAAAGGTTAAATGTGCCCCCCCCCCCAAAAAAAGGTTCAATCCTCAAACAAAGCTTCATGGCTTCCACCATGTTGTATAATAACAATAAAGTGTGTTATGACCCAGCACTCAAAGGTTTACTGACTGTGCGTAACAGAGTTTAATCCTTTCCTTTTTTTGTTTGGATAAGCTTCTTTATTTGGGTAATTTCCTAATGAAAAGATACAGTCCAACCCCTTGAGCGACCTATTGCCATTTGCAGCGTTCCATTGGCTATTTGATGTGTCAATCACCATTGCTCTCAGCCACGACCGATTTGAAGCACGTACGAGAGAATAGGGATGGTACTTTTCAGCTATCAGCCAAAAGCTGATGATTTTGCCACAGAATACCGGGGTTACCTGTCGGCTATTGGATCAAGTAAATTATGAGTCATAAGCTAAGCTTTTTGGGCATGCGCAATGTGATTTGTAGCGGGAAATCCACATGACAAAGGGGGATGTGTGACAAAGCCAACTGCTGTGTTCACACTTATGATTGTGTCTTTTATTGGCATATAAGGTTAAAAAAATTACTATTAGCTTTCCAATGATCTAAAACGTATAAATTAATAGAAATTATAAATCAGAATATCAAAGATTAAAAAGTAAAAATGATGGATAGGCCCGCTGTCGGAATGTTAAGGTGTTAAAAAAAATTTTTTTTTCATCATTTGCAATTTCTTTTTAAGAAAACGCAGGTAAAAAATAAATAATTAAAAACCGGATATAAGATGTGGTATGCAAAAATCTGATTTAATTTCTGAGCCGTATCACCCAGCCCCATCCTCTAGACAGAGCTCTCAAACACTCTGATGTAACAGAAACGCAAATAACCAGAACCAGTAAGGAGTTGGCCAAGTTTGGTCAGAATAAGGACACCTCAGTCTACACTGCGTTTTTTTATTTATCCTTTGAAAAGCTGCTTCTCCAACCCTTAATAGGGACTCTCTTTCTGTTCTACTGGAATAATTAAAAGATTAGTATGTGCTCATGTGTCTGATAAAAAAAGAAAGAAAATTAAATAGAATTATCAGCTGTGTTTCTTCTTATACTATTAAAGGGAAAGTTCTTTTTTCCCCCTTTAACCTCGACCTTATTTTCAGCATTTATTACATTAATTTACTCACATTTACTCAGACAAGTTTGATATTATTTAAATATACAATGTTATTTTATATTCTATTATTTTTAGTTTAATTCGGTTTTATAACAGAGCCAAGCATTGCTTGCTGTAATGACGGGCTGAGGCCAGCAGGTGTCCCCGTTAACGCTGTAGTTAATAATCATCTCTGGATGAAGACACTGAGCATGTTTAGAGGGAGAGGATCACAACTAAATAATAACCAACTTAAATAACTTAAATAAATTAAGTAACTTCAAAATAAAAAATGTTAGATGTGAACAGAGCATTAGTTTATCAATTCTGAACCATTTCCACAAAGTGAATACCATATTCACTTAATCTAAGTAATTCAAAAATATGAACAGATTCTTTTAAGCAGATTTTAAAGCTTGCATCGACCTATCACATTCAGAACTGTCCCTGCATTACCTGTTGGGGGGAGATGTTCGCCTGAGGATTCTTGACGTAGATCTGCTGCGTTTTCTTGGACTTCTAGACCTTGACCTGGTGCGCCTCCTTGGACTTCTAGGTCTGGAGGTGGGCCTAGATCTGCTGCGCCTTCTCAAATTTCTCAGCCTGGAGCCGCTGCGCCTTCTGGGGCTTCTGGTCCTGGAAAGGCTGCGGCGCCTCGGGCTTCTGGGCCTAGAACCGTTGCGCCTCCGGGGACTTCTGGCCCTAGATCCATTGAGACGTCTAGGGCTTCTGGGCCTAGACCTGCTCCGCCGCCTCGGGCTCCTGGGCCTGGAACCGCTCCGCCGCCTCGGGCTCCTGGGCCTGGAACCGCTCCGCCGCCTCGGGCTCCTGGGCCTGGAACCGCTCCGCCGCCTCGGGCTACTAGGCCTGGAACCGCTCCGCCGCCTCGGGCTCCTAGGCCTGGAACCGCTCCGCCGCCTCAGGCTTCTGGGCCCAGAACCGCTCTGCCACCGCGGGCTTCTAGGTCTAGACCCACTGTGCCTCCTGGGACTTCTGGATCTGCTCCTCCTGAATACTCTTCCCCAGTCTCGTCCCTTCTCCCTGTCTCTGTCCCGGTCGGTCATAGCTGGAGGCGGTGAAGTTCTTCTGGACCAGGACGGGGGATCCTGATACTGCCTTGGAGGTGTGCGGGCGGCTGGTGGGATGGTAGAGATCCTCTGGGGTGGCGACTGTGAACCGTCCCTCTTGGTGGCATTCTTGTCCTTTGCCCCCTTGTCCCCAGCTTTGGTCTCGGAAGGAGAGAACCTCCGGCCTCTGCTTTCTGGTCTCCTGGGTGGGGAGGGAGATGGACTCTGGCTTTCTACCTGTGTGGGACTGTACCGGTCTTGCCCTTTTGCTTGAGCTGGAGGATCTCTGAGAGACTGTCTCTCCCGCTCTGATTTGTCCACTCCGGGTTCCCAGTCTTTATTGGGGTGTCTGGCTCCGTCGCCTTCAGAAGCAGAACTTTCTTTCCTACCATTGGCCAGATACCTTTCCACGGCGGCTCCGATGGCAGATGGAGTACTTTTCCTGGGAATGCTTCTTTCCCGTTCTGGTGATGCGGCTTCGTCGGTGTTCCCCTCACCTTCAGAGGACGACGATGAAGAGGAGGATGAAGACGATGATGATGATGAGCTGTCACTGTCACTATCACTGCTGCTACTACTACTGCTGCTGCTGCTGCTGCTGCTTTCTCTTCGTTTCTCAGGTTGCTTTACTTTTTCCTCTCTCCCCTTCTCCTTCACCGGGCTCCTCGACTTCTCCTGCCGTTCGCTTCGAGATGACTCTGAAGGTCTTGACCCATCTCTTCTAGCCTCAGCAGATGATTGGACATCTTTTCTCTGTTTCTCAAGAGCTTCTTCCCTTTTCTTATTAGAATACCGGTCAGTCAATGTTTCGTTGTTTGCGTCTCGTCTTCTCTCGTTTTCCCTATCAAGCTGGCTTCCATTGGCGTAGGACGGGAAGAAGGTGGGGACTTGACGGCCTCCCCTGTCCACCATCTTCTGGCGAGGAGATGGTTGTCTATCCTGCCGCACAGCATCATCTTTCTGGACGTCTTTCTCATTTCGCCCCCGCGAGTTCGACTGAATGTCCTTCTCAGTAATGCGTTCTTTATCTCCACTCCTTCCGCTCCTTGGCCTTTCCTTCTCAGGCGGAGGGGAAGGAGACGAAGAGTCATGTCTTGACGTTCTGTGCTGTTTGTTCTCATCTTTTTCACGCTCAGCGACCCGGCTTCTTTCCCCCCTCGTTTCTTGTTTAGGAGGAGAAGGAGACAAGGTGGGCTCCCGTCTGATCTTCTGGGGAATGCTCTCCTTTCCTTTGTTTCTGATTTCTCTACTCCTTGATCGTCTTCCTTTGTCAAAGTCACCGCTTCTAGATTGATCTCTTCTATCTAACTCTACGCTTCTCGAACGCCTTCTCTTCTCCGCCTCTACGCTTCTAGAGCGCCTCCTCTTCTCCACCTCTATGCTTCTAGAGCTCTTCCTCTTCTCTACCTCTATGCTTCTCGAGCGCCTCCTCCTTTTCATCTCTACACTTCTCGAGCGCCTCCTCTTCTCCGTCTCCACATTCCTGGAGGGCTGTCTTATGTCAGTCTCCGTGTTCCTGGCCTGCCCTTTTTCCCTCTCCCTTTCTTTGCTCCTAGATCTTCTTCCTCTCCCCCTGTCGATGTTTCTTTCTTTCTCTGGAGAAGGAGAGGAGGACGAGGAGTCATGTCTCTTTTTGGCCGTCTCCGTCTCCCTGCGTTGCTCTTTTTCCCTCCCAGGGATGGGTCTCTTCTGCATGACAAGGCAAACGTATGTCTGAAATCAACCTCTATACAAGTTTAATCCACACTTTGCATCAGTTTTCATGAGCTGTAAATAAGCCACAGCTTATAACAATATAACAAGATAAAAGCCAATTACCCAGGTAAGAAATGACCCTGGAATGGAGGCAAAGCCCTTGGTACTACCCTGAACCTTGAGGATGGAGATCTCAGGGCAAAGATTTCTCTAAACCTCATTTTTTAAATCGCATTTAATCTCATTCAATGTTTCTCCAATAAATGTTACTGTTACAGATTTTAAAATCAAACATTTCTGCTTTTCATCATCACAAATCATTTTACAACGCCTTCAAAAAAGTATTTTTAACCCTTTAACTTTTTCAAATTTGATCACATTAAATCACAAAGTAGCGTATATTTTTTAAAACAGAAGGAAAAAGCGACCATGGTTTTGAAATTAAAAAAAAAAACTTAATAGGGTCTTGGTCGTTGGTAATCAGCTCCGCTTTTAGCGTTATAACCCTAAATAAAATCAACTGAACCCAGACTTACCCCTTCGCCTACTCGACGTTGCGGGCTGTGCTCCTCAGAACCACGGTGCCTCCTGTCTGGTGACCTCCCTTTTCTACCTTCAGTGTTTTTTGCCGTTTGGTCCTTTTGAAGCGATCTCGATGGAGGTGGAGACTGGCTGCTGTGAAGCAAAAATATATAAATATATGTTAAAAGCACATCAACTAATGCTAAAAATTCTGGTGGCTACAAAAGCTGCTTATTATTTCCATTTCCAGGAAATCAGGCTCTCATAATCTTTCCAGGTAGGTAGTTGAAAAGTAGTTTTGCATCTCAATAAATTTGAATACTTAAGAAAAGATGTATTTGTAAATTAATAAAACTAATATGATCAATATATAAACCATACAGAGCTGAAACAACTAATCGATTTGATCGATTATTAAAATAGTTGACAACTAATTTATTAATCGATTAGTTGCTTTAACCCCGTAAGTCCTAGCGTCCACAAATTGGGGGACTTTGTGATTTATTTTTTTAACAGGCCTTAAACAACACACACTACAGAAAAAATAAATTAAAAAGCACACCAAGCACTACAAGGCTATCAAAACTATTTTTACCAACCACAATCACAACTCCGATGCCACGTAAATAAATATTTGCAAACAAACTCATAATATCATATTTTCGTCAACTCAACCGCCACATTTCTGGTTCAAACGCAACAATCCTTTGTGCTAATCACAGAAACAACGACTCAAATGAAACCAGAGACCCAGCCGATTCCAAAAATGCCTCCATCAACCAGCTGTGTGATAGCACCGCGGAGATATGAGCCAAAGAATGACCACAAAAACACCGAATTTGTCGTTGACGACACATTTCTGAATGCGCACTTTAAATTTCCGTAATTTCGCAATGGTTTGTGGTATCAGAAAAAAATGAAACATGTTCAGAAAGAAAAAAAACCTTGCGCCTTAAAGTCTTCCTATTGTTATAACAGTAATTTATCCTTGCGCGGATGCAGGAAGCCCGCGAATCTGCTTCTTTGTTCTCCCGCACACACAAACAATCCAGAGAGAGGAAAAAGAGAGAGTCGAAACTGATCGCAGCGCTAGAGATCATGTCCGAAAAACTACTTTCCCGGATTACAAAACCACCAAAGAGGTACCTGGTTGGTTTTTCGTTTGAAGGACAAGCTGAAGCTGCAATTTCTTGTGAAAAAACGTAACGTTTGACTGATTGAATGTTGTTTTAATTTCTGTATGAATGAAGCTTGCTAGTACATAGAAAATGTATTTTTTTTTACCTTGTACACATAATTGGATGCCTTGATACTGAAGTTGTTTATTTTGTAATTTTTGAACAGTTTATTATGTTTGACATTTTGTAAAACATACAATTGTACTTTTTATGTATAAATCTGAGCTTTTATGCACTATACAGATGTCATGTTTAGTACAGTTTACCACTCTGCATGCATGTCTCCATAGTTAACCATGCAGCATTTTCTGTGTAATTTAGTGTGAGTTTGACACTAACTGGCACTAATTTTATAGTATTTTGTGATGAGGAGCATCTTTTCTTCATTTCAAACTGCTTTTACACTGATTTAGTATACAGTATATTGTAAAATAATGCCAGATACTGAAAGTTCAAAGTGTTCAGAAAAACATTTAGCCAAAGCATTTCCTCATTTTACATTTTCTACACATTTTATAGTTACAAAAAATAAGAAAAATGCCAGGCGGACATTTTGAGGTTTAGTTGTTGTTGTTTTTTTACAAGACAGAAGGAAAAGATAACATGTAAATATATTCTACACTGTTGAAATTATTAATACATAAAGATAAATCAGTACTTCATGTTCATCTGCAGTGTTTTCTTCACTAAAACTATAAAATTTAATTCCGATTTTGGGTTTTTCTTCATTTCAAACTGCTGTTACACTGGTTTAGTATACAGTATATTGTAAAATATGCCAGATATTGAAAGCACAAAGTGTTCTGGAAAAATGATGCAAAGCATTTTCTTATATGACATTTACTGCTCATTTTATTGTTAAAAAACAAAAAAATGCCAGGCGGAGATTTTGTGGCTTAGGTGTTAAACGGTTAAAGTGTGTTGTGAGGGTTTTACAACCTTAAAACATTTAATTGTAAAAGATAAAGATGACTTTTCTCTTGTTGCAGGTTATTTTCTAGAACCCTCGCAATAAACGAGGGACCACAGTATTAATTTATTCAAATTATATTGATTTTTATTATAAGAGAGGAAATAAGCGTGCTGATTACAAAACTTACCACTATCACGGATGACATTTCTGCCTGTACGCGGAGACTTGACGAAGTGGACGAAACTTTGTCGGGAATGGACAGTCGGATTACAAAGCTAGAGACGGAGTGCGTGGCACTGCGTAAAACCAATGTGGAACTGACAGAGAAAGCTGAGCGGCTCGAAAAGCATAGCCGTAAAAACAACGTTCGCGTTTTTGGTTTACCAGATAACATCGAAAATGGTCATCCGACAAACTATATGAACATGTTGTTGAAAGAACTATTCAAAGACAAGCTGAAGTCGGAACCAGAAGTGGACATAGCGCACCGGATTGGACCAGTGCGTAAAGAAGGTGGAAAAGCGATGATTGTGCGTCTCCAACAGTTTGCGGTAAAAGAGGAGATCTTGAAAGTGGTGAAAAATGAGCGCATGATGCAAATTCACGGAATGAAGCTGAAGATTTTCTCGGATCTGACGAAGGACACGGCGAAGAAACGAGCCAGCTTCTGGGAGCTACGAGCCAAGTTGAAGAGCGCTGATGTGAGACACGTTATCATTCATCCAGCAACGCTGATACTGACTTTCAAAGGTGAGACTAAAAAGTTCACAGATCGAAGGGAGGCTGAGGCGTATTACGAAACTGTGATTAAGCCTGGGCTAAAGAACAAGGGAGAAATACAATAAACTGAATGATGGCTGGGTGGATATGAAGATATGAAGAAATGAATAAGACTGAAGAAAGGGCTGTATTTTTGTTTGTTGTATATTGGAAAGCAAGCCCACATAATGTGTAATATTTATGTTGGAAAAGAATGTCATGAGCAGGCGCAGCTCAGCTGATCTCTTATTTGTTATTTCATTACAATGTTAAACATTTTTGTGTGTGTGGATGTGTGTATGAATGTGTTAGGTAATGTGAAGTTTTTGGTGGAGGCTCAATGGGAAACTAAATGAATAAATTCAGAACAAATATCAGATGATTAAAGACCATATTTTGTTGCAAAAAGGTTTTTTTTAAAATAGCTAATTTGAACGTGTGCAGTTTAAGAAAAAAAAAATGATATTCAGGATATTTTACAAAAATATAATTTACAGGTTTTAGCAATATCAGAAACACATCTAGATGCAACAATAAAAAGCCCTTTATTACATATAGATGGCTATAATACTTTTAGGCTGGACAGAAATCTACATGGTGGAGGTGTAGCGTGTTATGTCCAAAATGACATCCCAGTCAAAGTAAGATCAGATCTTAATATCACAGGAGTCGAAGTACTCTGGTTACAGCTACAGTTACCTCATTTGAGGCCTGTTGTTATTGGATGTTGTTACAGACCACCGAATGCCGTTATAATGTACCTTAAACAAATATGTGAAATGCTGTGACACAGGAGATGAAATTTATTTTTTAGGAGATTTAAATAAATATGAAAGTTGCGCATTAAGAAGTAAATTAATTTCATGTGCTAATACTTGTAATTTGACACAACTTGTCAGTGAATTCACAAGAGTACATTTAAAAACCAATGGTACATGTTCAGCAACTATTATTGATTTAATTTTTACTAATGTGGCAGATTTATGCTCTAAGGCAGTATCTATTCCAGTTAGTTGCAGTGACCACAATTTAATTGCAGTTATGAGAAAGACGAAAGTACCTAAACAAGGACAAAAATTTATTTGTAAAAGGACTTTTAAAAATTTTCAAGAGAATGAATATGTAGCAGAAGTAAGCAATTTGGTCAGAGGTAACACAAGAACAAGATCCAAATAAGGCAGTGGTGGTTTTTAACAATTTGATAACAAAGGTGATTGATAAACATGCTCCAATTAGGAAACAGGCAGTGAGAAATGTTGCTGCTCCATGGCTGGACAAAGACCTTAAGCAATACATGAAGCACAGGGATGAAGTCAGAACACAGGCAATAAAGACAAACCAATTGGCAAAATGGAATGAATATCGAAAATTACGAAACTTTGTCACCAAATTAAATAAAAATAAAAAACGCCTGTATTATCAAAAAAAGATTAATGAGGTCAAATCGGATAGTAAGAAAGTATGGAGTACATTAAATGAACTTATGGGAAAGAAAACAAGATCTGATCCTACTTTTTTGGAGGGAGACGGAATATATCTCACTAAACCGAGGGAAATTGCTAATTACCTGAGCCAGTCTTTTACAAACAAAATAAAGAAATTGAGAAATGCCATGGAGGTGAGACAGGAAGAAAATATTACTTGCCAACTAATAAGAAAATATATAATAGAGACCAAAAATTGTACTTTCGAATTTGCTGAAGTGACAGAGGATGATGTAAAAAAAACTGTTGAAAGAAAGTAAAGAAAAACCCTCTGGTACTGACAATATTGAGGTCAGACTATTAAAGATGGTGGTAGATTTTATTTCGTTGCCTGTTTCTCATATAATCAATTTAAGTTTAAGGAATAATATCTTTCCATCACCATGGAAGATGGCAAAATTGATCCCTTTAATTAAAAATAACAAAGAACCATTGTCAGGTCAAAATAGCAGACCAATAAGTTTGTTACCTGCATTAAGCAAAATTATGGAAAAAGTAGTATATGACCAAATACAGGAATATTTCACAGCTCAGGGATTAAATACAATTTATCAGCATGCATATAAAATGGGTCACTCCACAACTACTGCCCTTACTCAGATTACTGATCATTGGTTACAGGAAATTGATAATAAAAAGATAGTTGGCACAATATTTTTAGATCTAAGTGCGGCTTTTGATCTTTTAGATCATACAATTTTACTAAATAAGTTGAAATGTTATGGATTTCTGTTGCCTGCCTTAAGGTGGTTAGAAAGTTATCTAAGTAATCGGGAGTATAAAGTTTATTTTAATGGAAATTATTCTGATGTTGGACATATGGATTGTGGAGTGCCCCAGGGAAGTTGTTTGGGACCCCTTTTGTTTTCGATTTTTACAAATGATCTTCCCCTGGTATTACAACATGCAACCATGGCTATATATGCAGATGACACGACATTGTTTGCGTCTGCACAAACAGATTGTCAACTTAATAACATTCTCAATGATGAATTAGCTTTAGTAACTCAATGGATCAGAGCTAATAAATTAGTAGTTAATGTCAAAAAAACTAAATGCATGGTAGTTGGTACAAAACATTTATTGAAAACAACACCGATGTTACACCTGACCTCAGGAAATATGATAATTGAACAAGTAGATCAAGCAAAATTGTTGGGAGTAATAGTAGATTCCAGACTGTCTCTGACCAGTCAAATTAATTATGTATTGCAGAAAATGGGAAGGAGTATGGGCATAATTAAACATTGTAGAAAATGCATTCCTCGGTGGTTGACCAAACAACTAGTTCAGTCACTTGTACTGTCATACTTAGACTATGCATCAGTTGTTTGGTCAAACACAAGTGAAAATAATCTACACAAGTTACAAGTAGCTCAAAATAAAGCGGCACGGATTGTTTTAGGCTGCCCATACAGAACCAATGTGAGGACAATGCATAATAGTTTGGCGTGGTTAACCGTCAAATGTAGATTAAAGTACTTCCTAATAACATTTATTAGGAACATTATTTTGACAAAAATACCTAAAGTAATACATAATAAATTGTCATTTTTCTCAGATAATCATAGTTATGGGACACGTCAGACCAGTGTAACAAGGTGTGCTCTACCTTGTTGTAAAACTAATCAGATGCAGCGAACAGTTTGTTACAGAGCCATGGTTGCCTGGAATGCTCTACCAGGATTTTTGTTGTTAGAAAACAGCAAAAGATGTTTTCAAAAGAAGTTAAAGGTGTTTTTGTTTACACAAGAATGAATTCTGGTTACATGAACATTTTGTGTTTTTGTTGAAGACCTGCTTTGTTTTTGTGGTTGGGGTCTGTGGTGTTTTGTACATTGTACATTTCATGAATTGGCACTGGGAGCCTCCGGCAGGCATTTGCTTTGGGTTTGCTCCATCGGAATGTCCTCAAGTGGCGCCACTTTTATACATATAATAATATAACAATTAAAAAAAAAAATATATATATATATATATATATATATATATATATATATATATATATAAAAATAAATAAATAAAAAATTTTAATAGATAAATTGATCGATTACACATTGATCGTTAGTTGCAGCCCTAATAACTACTGATCGTTCTTTTGGTTTTATGTAATATGTTTTTATTTGATTCCACATTGAGCTCCCACAGTTTGTTTTGTGAGTGTGTGTATGTGTGCGTGGTGTTGTTTTGTTTGTTTGTTTTTCTGTTATGTAATATTGTAAACATTTGTAATGAAAATGAAGGAGACCCCAGGCAGAATAGCTCCTGCAATGAGTCAGGAGCTAATGGGGCTCTCAATAAAATGAAATGAAATTTAGTGTTGCAGTGTGTTTTCCTTGTTCTTAATGAAAAGGTGAAAGTAATAGCCAAATATAATTATAAATAAAAGCGATTAATTGTAAAGAATAATCGACTGATTAAATCGATTATGAAAATAATCGTTAGTTGCAGCCCTAAACCCCTAGTTATATTAAAGCCTTATTTCTGGCTATGTCCGCCAAGTAGGTTATCCTTTGGCCAGGGTTTGTTTGTTTTTCTGTCTGTAAGTTATACTTGCAATGGTACCAGGTAAAAACTATTAACTTTGGCAGTGGGTGGGTAGGTGGGTGGTGGGACCACCAAATCACAAGAAGTTAATTTACGTAAGTAACTACGGAACCTACAACATGGCTCAATATTGCTGACAACTTGGGGCTAGCCTATGCAGGAAAAGCAGTCTTTAAAGCTCTGCAGCTGCCTAGTGGGGCATCACATCGGATAAAAATGGAAGTAGCCCTACCTATGCGATGTTCCACGCAGTACGGATGAGTCGTTGTTAGTCATTAAAGTTATAGTCACTCACTTCGCCATCCAATCTTTGAAACACTGTGCAGATCACAATTAAACACTAACTGTGCCAGCCAGCGTATTTAACCCACGATAGGTGGGTTAATAGATAATCTCCTCTAGTTTAGAGCAGTGGAACAGTGCCTCAATTGCGACCTCTATCCATGTTGCATTGCTTGCGGTGTACGCTCATTGGGCGTCTCTAATTTGGTAGCTAAAACTAACGAACATAGTCTAAATAAACAGCAGATCAGCACTCAATTATTAACTTATGCAACGTTATTGTAAACTAGTAAAGTGATAAATAAACATTAAGTATTCGTCAACCTGTGCAACTTTGCTTGGCTAATTAATAAATAAACCTGCACAAGCTTTTTTAACTAGTAAGCAGTGTTACCAGTAGGGATGGGTACCGAAACCCGGTATTAAATCAGCCCTGGGGCTGATTCTGACGGTCCACCCGGACCGATAAGCATCAGCCTCATGGGTCCTCTTAACGGTAAAATTAAGGTCGTATTAATCTTTTGCGGGAGAAATAAGCACAAGCCAAACACTGTATTAGCCGCCCACTCCCCCTCAACAAACACACTGATGGTGGGAGGAGCGACTGCTGTGCAGCGCTGTCAATACAAGCAAATGCAATAAAAAGCTTTGCTTGCAAAGGCCAGAATACGAGTAATTTGACCAAACACTTTGCTAAAATACACCAAAAGAACGAGTTTTTTGACCGCCTGAGTGCTGCAGCATTAGGATGCAGCGGTACAGAAAATGGATGGGTGGATGTTATATTGTTGTTCTCAGCGCTTATTTTGCACTATAGACTTTAGCATTCCAAATCTTTCATTTTGGCTCATAATTGCATTGTTTTATGGGGAAGCTATGTTTGATATTTTTTATTTGAATACCTTAAACTTTTTTAAATAGCAAAACATAGTATTTTAAGTTTTTAATATATAAAATAATTTGTTTATAGTGTTTTTATTAAGTTATTAACTCTTACTTTTTATTTTGTAGTTATTTATTTTCTGTGCTTTGCTGTTTCAATTATAAAAAAAATAAAACACTTATAGTTTATTATTTGTGTTTTTCCCCTTTTGTTTTAGTCTTTCAAAAAAATTAAAAAGTACCGACAAGGATACCGATAAAGTACCGGATCGAAAAGGAGTATCACTAAGAGTAGTAGTATCGAAAAAACCCCTAACGTTACCCATCCCTAGTTACCAGTCATTTAAAGTTGTCAATTATGACTTCGAAAACCCGGTATAGGCAAAAGGAAATTCATTTGGGGCAACTGAAAAAAGAAAACGATCACACATGTTCTTAAGTCCAACAGTGGGTACCACCACTGAGCTTTTTTGACCTACGGGAAAACCCACGAATGTGTCACTCCTTTGCTTTCTAACCATACTGCCACACAGTAGCACGTTTCCAAAGACCATGGCGCCATCAGTGAGCCTTTTGGCCAGTATGGAACAATAAAGTCTTTTTACACGCCATTATGGGATAATGGGAGGTGTGGGGGTGGTGTCCAGGCTGCTGATGTGCAGGGATGCATCTAAACTGTCACACAGAAGGGTTTGCGCTAAACAGAGAAAATATTTCGGCACAACAAAAGGTAACCTGTTATGAAATGGTCTAAAGCTTGACAGAAGCCAACAGTGCTCAAAATTTGGTACCAAAAAGGAATAGTACATGGGAAATTATATTGGCTATAAAAACGATTATGCTTCACAACACCGGGTATTATACAGATTATTATGTTGCTACCCCACGATGTACACTATGAACCTTTATCAACACCTAGAAAACCCCACACCACCACATATGAGAGTTGCATGGCTAAAATGCCAGCCACCAGATGACCCCAGGAGGGAAAACATTACAGCCGGCCTGAGAGGGGTTTGCCAGCTGAGATCTGCAGGGAAAAAAAACTTAAATCCCCAAATTCAAGGTGGGGATTTAAGTACATAAATAATCTTCATGATTCATTTGCCTTTATCTTAAAATAAGTCTAACCTAATAAATTATGGATAAAAAAAAATCTGACATTGTTTATATTAATACACATGTATTTAGGGCTGCACAATTAATCGGATTTTGATCGTGATCACGATTTTGGTGGCCACAATTAAATTAACCTGATCGTCAACGAGATTTACATTAAAAAAATGCGAGTTCCTCTGCTTTATTCTTTATCACACACCGACTCAATCAATAGTTTACGAGCCATCAGTGGGCAAACGCATGGCTAAAGCTTCATTAAGCTGGCCAAATAAAAACCGCGCACACGCCACTCAGCACTCATATGGCTGCACTACGCTTGCTACATAGCAGGTGAAAAGGAGTATCTGAGCAATGTAGTAGATCCAAATCGCCATTATGGATCTGACTAGTAAGCAGAAAGTTCCTGAAAGTGTACTACCGCCACAGTAAGCAGCCGGTGGATGCTAGGCTATCCCACAATGCAGCAGACGTCCGGAATCATAGAACAAGAAGGACCTAGCTAAAAATGGCTACAGATGAACTGTCAACCATTGACACCGCCGCAGTTTTGGCGGATAAATGTATGTGAAGTGATGTTAACGATTACTGTAATTGTTTTTTTGACTAATTAAACATTTAAGTTGTTAAGTCAAAACCAGACAAAATAACGACTAGAGGATGGCGGGACCATAGGCGAACGTAACGTAAACATCTGGGTCAACAGAACAGTCAATACGGGTCAAAGGAAACGCAAAATGGTGGAGAGATTGTTTGCTATGCAGTATTTACTACATTAACGGACGAGTAATAGTTCCTACGTAGCATATAGTAAATACTAAGGATTTGGATGCAGGGAATGTCAAAGGCCTTTTCTGTATAAGCTGTAATTGTTTCCCATAAATTGCACTTTGAGATTGCACTCTGTAATAAAATATTTTGCTTGTACAGTATTTATATATATATAAGTATTGGAGTTTGGTTTTTTTGCATTATTTATCATCTATTCTAGTGTAAAGCTTTATTTTTCACAACAAAATGTTGCAACATTGTATGTTTATAATTGGTGCAATAAAAATAGATATTTTACAGGACTGGATGAATGATCATGATTAATAATTGTGATTACAATATTGATCAAAATAATCGTGATTATTATTTTTGTCATAATCGTGCAGCCCTACATGTATTTTTTAACTAATGCAAGTAAGAAAATCAATGAGAAAAGCCCCATAAAAAAAATAAACAAATCACAAATTAAATTGGAATTGCAATACTGAAAAGGAAAAAAAAAAATTAGATTCTTTTCTAAACTCGTTCAGCCCTATATGCTGCCACAGTGTGTCTTTTAAAAACAGGACATGTTACTGCTGAATATTGTTTCTGGATACGGAGCTGTTAGCATGTCATGACAGCCAGTAAATTTTCCCTTTTGTTATAAATAACATCTCTGATTGGAGCATGAAGGTAGAAGCGATCAACTGTATTCAGTTCCGACCTGTGTTCAGAGCTCGAGGAGACGCTCCTGCGTCGACCAGACTTTGCTTTTGGGGGACTAGAACTTTCGCTCCTCGCTCTTTTCTTCTTTGAGACCTTCTGCTTCTCATCCGAGGAACTAAAATAAAATAAGGCATCGAATTTCAGATCAACTCAGAAAACTGTTTCAAGTAACAAACCGAAATATCCGTCAAAAACACGTACCTGCCATCTTCCTCCTCCGACACCTCCCTGAAACACACAGAATCACATTAAGCATCTCCATAAATGAACGTATGAGCCATTCATATTGGAGAATCTGGTGGATTACCGTTTCTTCTTCTTCTTTTTTGATTTCTTCTTCTCTCTGCGAGGAGATGGCGACGAACTTTCTGAGCTGCTTCAAAAACAAGAAAATTTCAGATGGCTCCCCAAACATTCATGCCCTTCCTTTTTAACAAATCAGAGTCATTTGCTCACCTCTCTCTGTTCTTGTTTTTCTTTTTCTTCTTCCGACTGCGCTTCTTTGGAGGAGAATCTGAATCATCTGAATCTTCCACCAAGCTGTCAGACAAACAGACATGTTAAACATGCTTAATGACTCATGTTAGCAGTGTAATCCAGTCCCACTATGTGTGTGTTTCCGTCCTGCTTACGTGTATTTCTGCTGCTGCTGCTGCTGCCTCTCCCGCTCCAGACGTTCCTGTTCTCGCTTCTCTTTCTCCTTCTCCTTGCGGTCGGCGTGGAAGGACGACCCGTCCACGTAGTCGCTGGAGATGCCAAAAGCGGCGCGAAGGCGGTCGTTCTTCTGCTGGTTGGCCGCGGCCAGGGCGTGCGTTTCTGTCACTCTGAAAGGACACGACATCACCCCCATCTTTAGTTTAAAAACACGAACAAACGAGACGCGGAATCTTTGTAGAAAGAGCGACGATTTCATTTCAAACATTTTCTTGCTTATTTACTAATACAAAAAAATATCTACACTTCTGTTAAAATATTGGGAGTTCCTAATGAGAAAAATGTAGTAATTTAAAATCTTTCTCCTCTCAATATGTGCACAGCACAATCATAAAATATTCTATGGGGGCAAAAACTAGAGATAACAACCTAAATCACATTCTTAAGCTGAAATTTGTGGAGAATTACTATTAATTTTACTAAACCACTCATTCCTTTAGGATAGGAGTGTATCATCACGGGACATCTTGACCTTGAAATGTTGATACAAAGAGTAAAATGTGTTGTCATTCATTTTACTTTTGTTTTTGGGTTTTAAAAGAAAGTAAACTTTAGGAGAAAAAAAAGAAATCGATTCTTTTATGAATATGTTTTATATTTGTGGAATATTATGTAAAAATGCACATAATTTCAAACCTAAAGACCAGAAACATTTATCCAAAATATGGTTACTTTTAGTGTAGTTCTATCATGGAAATTTAACGCAATTATTCAATAACTTATGTTTTTTTAATTAAAAACCTGCCAAATCCTTTTTTTTTTTTATTTAGCTATTTTTAGCCGAAGTTCCTGAGAGCCATTTTGGAAGATCTGAAGAACCACTTGCGGCTTCAGAGCCACAGGATGCAGACCCCCTGTTGTAGTTAGAGAAAACCACTTAAAATCATGATACTGCCACTCCCGTGCTTCACTGTGGAGATGGGTGTGTCGTTTTTATGTTGATGTACAGTGTTATTTTCACACCAAACATCCCCATAATAATTACAGCCTGGAAGTTAATCCTTTATTTTATGACCAGAAAACAATTCAGATTCCTCTCATGATTTAGAAGAGATTAGATGAAAAAAAATACGACTAGAACTATATTTAGAGTTCATAAAAGTCATTTTAGATCACGTCAAGGGCCTTATCCCGAATGTTTTGGATCTTCTTGTGGTTCAAACCTCCTGAAGGTTCATCAGCAGAACTTCTGTGGAACACTGTGACCAGCTGAGGATGTTGTTGGATAGAGCTGGGTAATAATTCAAATTCAACAATCTATTTGATTCCGATTCTCAAGAATTAGAATCAATTATCACGATCCGATCTGTTCCAATTCAACATTGATATATGGGTGAGTGCTATTGCAAATGTTTTTTGTTTTGTTTTTGCTGTTACCTTAATTAAACGCCTGCAATTCATTGACCGAACACTGGCTGAGATGACTGAGGCCAACCGTATTAATCCTTTCACACCTAAGCCTTAATCGGCCATCTAGATTTTTTCCTTCATATTTTAGCTGTAAAACAGGCAAACAATGTTAAATGATTAAATCTATTTTTGGACTTATGAAATGAAATTTTAGGAATTTTTAAAAGAATCGATTCTGAAGAAATATTTTTAAACACGGCACAATTGTTGGACCATCTGGATCCGCTTTATCGGAGCAGAGACACAGAGCGGTCAGGAACCTGGCCCTTTAAGACTGGACACCCATGGTTTATATGATGGCAGCTGTGTGACTGATTCCTATTTTATCATGAACTTGTATGTAGTAGTCAATATTTAACACAGCCACTCCCCAGTGATAGGAAGGAGTGCTGTTTATACAACCACATCATTTCCTCCCTCTAAGAGATATCAGTTTGATTTTAATCGAGTTGTAAAGGTTAAATATAAAATGATTAACCCCTTAACGTTCCGACAGCCTGCCGGAGGGCCCATCTGCCAATTTTTCTTTTAATCCAAGATACTCTGATTTATAATTTCCATGAATTTATACGTTTTATATCATTGGAAAGCCTACAAGTCCTAAATCCACAGTCTAACATAATCTGATCTGAAAATTCAACAAATTTCCCTCCACTGAGCAAGTTTCTCAATATTTTTAATCACAGATTCTTATATCATGTGGATTTCCCGCTACAAATCACACTGCGCATGCTTGAAAGACTTAGCTTATGACCCATAACTTACTTGATCCAATAGCTGACAGGTAACCCTGGTATTCTGTGGCAAAATCCCCAGCTATTGGCTGATAGCTGAAAAGTACCGTCCCTATTCTCTTGTATGTGCTTCAAACCGGTCGCGGCTGAGAACAATGGTGATTGAAGCATCAAATAGCCAATATAATGCTGAAAACGGCAAAGCTCGCTTGAGGGATTGGACTTTATCTTTGCAATAGGAAACGGCCCGCGTAAAGAAGCTTATCCAAACAAAGATAAGGAAAGGATTACGTACCGTTACGTAACCGTTTTAGTGCTGGGTCAAAACACACTTTATTGTTATTATGCAACATGGTGGAAGCTGTGGAGGTTAGTTTGCAACAAGACAGTCGTGATTTGGGAAGTTTTTTTTTTTTTTTAGAAGGAAATAGCAGATTTGGCACAGACTGAACCTTTTTTGGGCACATTTGACCTTTAGTTTATGGTATTTACTTATATATGATGTAAAATGCTCATTTTTTGGTTTATTGCCGTCATTTATTTTTGTGGATAAAGAGAATAAATCAGACTTTAGACCAACAAGGTTTTTAGGGTCACCACACAATTCTAAAACTGTTTTTTGAGTATATATTTTTTTTCCCCTCTATATTAAAAATGTATAAGTGGACAACAATTGCACTTAGATTAGAGTGTTTTCTTTCCAACGATACCCCAGCCATATCTCTACTCAAAACGGTTCAAGAACAGCTTTAATTTTTATTTGGGTATGCATTTTTAAAATATTTTGGGCGAAAATTGCAGGAATGTTAAGCGGTTAAACAAGGAAAAATGATTTATCTTCCATTTTGTTAAACATCATTAAAATGTGCCATTTAATAGGGGTGTGTAGACTTTTTAGATTTACATCAGGATTTTGGGGGAAAAAAATGTTTTACTGCTGAGATCGGCATAATCCATTCATGTCAAAATAATAATAATGAACAAAAAAAAAATTATCAGGAAATACTGAAATGGTCCCAATCCTTTAAACACAGACTAGTGAGGCGCTCACATTTAGGGATAGACTGATATATCAGCCCGCCTGGTACATCCGGCCGATATTATGTTTTTTACCCGCATCGGCCGATAAGCGGCAGCTTCGTTGGCTGATAGTTGTTTCCCCATAATTATTATTACACAATGTGTGAAATAGTGTGATTATTTTATCTATGCTTAAATATTTCTTTTCACAATTTTTATTATGCAGTAGGGCTGGGCAAAACAATTTTTAGTGCTTTAAAAATTGTTTTAAAGTTCAATAAATGTTAAGTAGGGACTCGTAAGATGTGTCATCGTTTTTAACTATGTAAATTTAAGGAGCAAAATCAGTACCTGCTCGAATATCGGCTTAAGAAAATCGTCAGCTCGTATCGGTCATCGGCTAAAGCTGATGAAAAATAAATAAATTGGTATCTGCACTAGAAAATCCATATCGGTCGATCCCTACTCACGTTGGTTTCTGAGCCGCGCTGGGAGGCGGCTCCTCCTTCTCCTGTAGCATCATCCGGAAGCTGCTCACCTTCTCCTCGATCTCCTCGGCTGAGTATCTGAGCACGTTAGGGCACAGACGTCAGCGAGTCAACATACAGAACAATCATTAACGTTTATATTTCAAATAAAAAAAAACATTTAAACATCAAACTAGAAAAACGTGGAAAAGTGAAGACTGTACTACTAATTGTCACTCAAAGCTTTTTTTTTTTTTGTATTTTCCCCTTACCCTTGCTCCTCCATCATGTCCTGCAGTTCGGCACATTTAACCTCCAGCTGCCTCTTGCGCTGGTGCTCCAGGATGTCGGCGTTGGGCTGCCGATTGAGCTGACTCTCCAGCCGCTCGCGGTCCTTCTCGTCGCGCTCGCCACCGCGTTCATCTCGTGGCCTCTTGACCCGCAGGCTCGACAGGTTCCGCTGCACGTAGCCATTGGTGCCGCTGCCCCGAGGAGTCGTCAGGCCGATACCATTGTACATGGCTCTGGAGAGAGGACACAGGAGCTAAACTTTCACGAGTCTTACTGGATCGCTTGAATAAAGATTACCTGTTCTCTTTTTTTTTTATGTAGGGAGCAGTTTTAAGAGTTTTCTAAAACAAGATCATAAAAATAGAACGGAAACATTGTTTCCCATTTCTGTATAAATATTCCAGTTAGCGAAGTAGGTCAAACTTATCGTTGCTGTTTTGTTCCAATAAAAGCATGCTTACGTGAATGGGAGTAATCTTTAACTAGTTTAAAACCGACCAAAGAGTATGTTGCTGATGCTTTTAAGTAACCATATTCTAAAAATCAACTGGTTGAAAATGTGGGATCATTAATTAGAACAGTCAAGGTCTGGATTTCACGAAATTAGGGGATACATTCTGGATATATAACATTTCTAATATTTACTCTGAAAAAGGTAAGCTGAATATTGGTTTATTTAAATGTCTAAAATTCTTTGTCACAATTTTTAATGAAAAAAATATCTAATTGTACAGTATAGGATGTGAGCCGCTACAAGCCAAAGGCAGAAGATTCATCAACAATTTTGTAAATGTTTCATTGAAACCTCTTATACATTTTTTTTAATCAGGCAAAGATATTAGCAGAGAAACAGCCTGTGATTGATTTAATTTAAATAAAGGCTTTTCAGTTCATTATTAAAGACAATAATATTTTTTTAGATCTGCTAGTTAAATTCAAAAGTTTCTCCAGAGCTGAATTTTCACTTTCTCTCCCAAGACACACCCTTGTAATACACAGAACACAATATCGAAACATCCAAAAACGACACCCACTCAAAATATTAAAATATTCAGTGTAAATGTATTTGCTGCAGAAGGTTCGGAACCAATAAAAGACTCCAAAACATATCCAGCAACCCAGAACACAATAATTCCGGGAGACATTTTGTTGACAGCCTTCTTTGTGCGGTCTGGGCCTTCATTTAGCAACACGCCGAGAGAATGTCGGACTTCCTTGGCTTTTTAAAACAAACAATGTCATCATACATATAATTTTTGGTCGGGAAAAATTTCGATATTTCTCGCGCTTTAACACGTGCGTCAAATCAGGCCCATCGCACCTAGTTTTTATTACTAACATTTAAAAATGACCTCGGTCAAAAAAATTACCGACAAGCAACTCATCTAAAACGTAATTCTTAATGAAATATTCTCCAAACAACTAATAAACTCTTACGTTTATGATATTTTTGGTCGGTAAGGAAAGAGGCCTTGACACATTTAAGCACAACTATTATTACCCCCTGAGCTAGCTAACGTAATCATCACGTACCAACGGTCTTTCTCCAGGAGGGACCAAAAACAAACGGTCTGTTAAGCAGTTCGGGGTTTGATGACTTCCTGTAGAACCACACACCAACACTAATCTTAACAACCGTCTCTGTGAAAGGGTAGAAAAAAATAAAATAAAACGCTGCTAGCTTCAGCTAACAGCTCCGCTCTGGAATTACAGGACGAAACCGAGTTACGTCACACGTAAATTCGGACGTTCAAACTGCGGCGTTTGGGTGATGGGGGAAATTAGGAACTCTTTTCTTGTTTGTAGTTAAAAAAAAACCTGTTACGCCTGACAAAAACGCCTGATAAATAGGATACATTTGACGTTTATGTGTTGACTAGACATTTTAAGTTGATTTTTTTCTTCCTATGGGAATTTAGGAGATTACTGGGCATTTTCTTCTCCGCGGCTTCAGAGTTCCACCAGAACTGCATACAATTATTTTAAAACAGGCAAAGAAAACTATTCATAAATTCAAGAGCTTAAGTGTTAATAGTATTTATACATTAGTTACTATACTAATACATTTTATACATTTATTAATATTCAATTCCAGTCAAATACACTTTTTTATCCTGAAAAGAAATGCTTTTTTAAGGCATATCATCCAAGTAAGCCGTGGATGGTGATTCAATTCAATTCAAATTCAATTCAAAAATACTTTATTGATCCCAGAGGGAAATTAATTGTTGTAGCTCATTAATTAATTATTCAAGGAATTGTTGTAGACCATGATGGCTGTGGGGAGAAAGGATTTCCTGTAGCGGTCTGTCTTGCAGCGAAACTGAAGAAGTCTCCGACTGAAGATACTCTGTTGGTGTAGGACTGTCTCATGGAGAGGATGCTCAGGGTTGTCCATGATCTTTTTAATTTTATGAAGAATCATTCTTTGCATCATTATCTCCAGTTCTTCTACAGTCGTCCCCATAACAGAACCAGCCTTCTGTATCAGGTTATTGAGCCGTTTTAAGTCCCTGGCTCTGATGCTGTTACCCTGACAGATGATGGACAAAGAGATGACACTCTCCACCACATACTTGTAGAAGATTTGCAGCATCTTGCTGCAAATCTTGAAGGACCGCAGCTTCCTCAGAAAGTACAGTCTGCTCTGTCCCTTTTTATAGACGGCTTCACTGTTGATTCTCCAGTCCAGTCTATTGTCCAGGTGAACTCCGAGGTATTTGTACTTCTCAACCACCTCCACTTCTTCTCCCATGATGGAGACAGTCTTTGACTTGTCTCTGTTTCTTCTGAAATCTACTATCATCTCTTTTGTTTTGTTCACATTCAAGGTAAGATGATTGTCTCCACACCATGCCACAAAGCTTCTCACCAGCTCTCTGTATTCAGCTTCTTCTTCATCTCTGATACACCCGACAATTGCAGAGTCGTCTGAGTATTTCTGCAGATGACAGGTCTCTGTCTTATACTGGAAGTCTGAGGTGTACAGAGTGAAAAGGAATGGTGAGAGTACAGCCCCTTGTGGTGCTCCTGTGCTGCTGATCAGCTGGTTTGACATACAATCCTTCAGTCTCACAAACTGTGGTCTATTTGTCAGGTAGTCATTTATCCAGCTGATTGTTGAGGCCTCCACCTGTGTTTTTAGGAGTTTCTGACAAAGTAAATCAGGCTGAATTGTGTTAAATGCACTGGAGAAATCAAAGAACATGATTCTCACAGTGCTGCCTGCTTTGTCCAGATGACAGTGGGTTGGTTGAAGCATGTTGATGATGGCATCTTCAACACAAACACCGTGGCGATAAGCAAACTGCAGGGGGTCCTGATAGGTTCTAGTTTGCTTACTCAGGTGGGGTAACAAGAGTCTCTCCAGGACCTTCATGATGTGGGATGTCAGGGCAACAGGTCTGTAGTCATTGATGACTGATGGGTGAGTGTTCTTTCGTACTGGAACAAGGCAGGAAGGATCTCCAGTAGCCGTCAGTATTGCAATGTATGCCATGAGACCTCTGACTGAAGACTGTGTGACTCTGTTGCTGTTAGCTGTTAGTACTGCTGGTAATCAGTTGTTAGCAAGCACTGCTAATCAAGCTCAATCGCTTTTGACACTTCTTTTTAAATCCCTGAAAGCAGGTGTTCTGACAAAACAGCACACTTTGTCAGAATAGCATACAGTAGCTCGAGTTATCTAACCAATTTTAACCAACCCACAAGTTTTATGTCCTAACCCTAAGGTCACAGAAACACAAATATACTTTCTTGTAAATGCCTAAACCTGAAATATCTATTATTTAAGTTGATTTGAACAGATTTTTAAACACCAAAGGGAATAGTACGTTTTTTACTGCTGCGGATGCGCATTAACCGAAAGTATGTCATTCTGTTTTGTTAGAACCTCGGCTAGAAAGCCAGGTGGAGACACATTGGAATTGGGGATATCCTAGCCCATTATGAGAGATGAAAGTGATTGTTTAACCTTCCTCCTTCTCTTAGTTTTCCTGGAGGATTATACATTACTTCTGCATTTACACAACTGTGTGAAAGTGATAAAGTGAGCGCACAATTCTTTTCAGCTGCAAAGCACCCATACGTGCAATTTCATGACCCAAATTGTGCAGTGTCATTCTAGACATGTTATCTCATAAAATCTACAAAGTGCAATTATAACGATTAATATGTTTTTATTTTTATTTTTATCACCCGAAAAAGCTTTTAACTGATAGATGAAGTTTGGTTGAGTTAAAGGAAAACGTTTTACAAGTGTGAAAAAATAAAGTGGAGTTTTGTTCCCTGGATTTTTGTGTTTCGACCCTTAAAACTCTATTTCCCAACATGCACCGGGAGGAGGGTGTGACGCAGTCAGATAAAAGTTCCCTGCGTCACTCTGTTCGACCGTTAGAGACGCTGCTGCAGCAGGTGGAGGTGTTGTAATCCCTCGTTTTGCGGGTCGTTTCTCTGGAAAAGAACCGACTAAAGTTCACCTCTCGAACACATCCCGTTTACTTCAGTGAAAATGGCTGAAAGCGACAACAAAAGCGCAAATCTTTTAGTAAGTATGGTTTCCTTTTTTTGTTGTTGTTGCTTAATCGGCTCTGTCTGCTCGGCGAGTGTTAGCATAGTTAGCCGCTGCTATTGTTAAGCTGTCAGTTCTCCTGCTGCGGAGGCTAGTTTGTGCAACTGGCTTGCATTATGAAAGAGTTTGGTTTGTTTTCCTCCCCAGGAACTTAAATAAACACCAGTCTCTGATCGTTATCACGAAGTCACTCCCCGCATCTCTACCGCTGGTTTTTGACCGCGGCTAACGGGAGCCAGCTCGGTTGGTTTATCTTCAGTGCGGACCTCCTTCTCAGAAACGGCGCTGATTCACAGTTTCGCGACTCTTGACTCGGTTTGAACGGTTAAAATCAGGTTGGGTCGGTTTCTCCAGGATTAATTTGACCCACCTGGTTTCTGCAACGTCATGTGAAAGTTGTCGCTACCCACTCAACAGGCCCTCAAACGGAAGAACACGAGTTTGGGTTTAGAAGCAGCTTTACAACCCATTTTGTACTCTGCAACAATTCAGTCGATCGTCTTTTTTTTCCTTTTCTCTAGATAAAAATGTCCGATGTAACTTTTTATTATAGAATATACTCGGATTTTCAGCAGACTGCTTGGATAATGTTGATTCTCTCAGCAGCTTGTGTGGCTGAACTAAGCATCAATTATTTAAAGGAAAAAAATTATTTGTCACCAAAGTATTAATCTTTGCTACAAGAAAAAAACTCATAGCTACTATTAATGACAACTGGGAGGTTTTTTTATATGTTCAAGGTTGGCGTATGTAGTCAATGTATCGGTCCCTGTGGGAAGAATGTAGGTCAGTTTTGAGTTCAAAAAGCAGCAGATGAACAAGATGTTCCTTTCCATTTGTCTAAGTCTATAAATTGCCCGAACTGTGACCCTAAAGTTCAAAAGGAGGCTTCGAATTTTAAACCATCTCTTCCGCCATCCTAATGAGCAAGAATCATATCCTCAACCTATCTCTGCTGGGTTTCAAACTGTACGCCATGACTTTTTGAAGAAGAAAAAAAGGAATACATGAATTATTACCTGTAACTTCACTTTGGGACGAAGTATTATTGAACTGAAAAGAAGCATGGAATCCAACAGAACTTATTATCTTTGCAAGTTTAGCTGAAGAGAACAATAGCGATGCCAGAATGCAGCTTATAAAGGATAACAGGACAGTGGTTTGTTGGCAACTGGGGGTTTGGATAACGTTTAACAGGGTTTTTCCTGGCTCAATTTGAGGCAGAGGTGGAACCATCCTGACCATGCACAAACACATGCATGAATTCTGCACATTCCACTGACTCCCTTTTTTTAAAGGCAACATGTTTTTTAGTTAAGTGTTCTAATAAGAATATGATAATTATGGTATTCTTTTATTAAAACAATATACGTACAAAAATAAGGAGCCAACTTTAAACTGAAATTGCATTAAGTTGTAGGGATTCATCCACACATCTGGCAGCCAGACATGAACTATTATTAACTTTAATTACTAACTATTCATAGCCTATTATGTTTAATGTTTCGTCACAATAAGCACATCTTTATTCAATTAATAACAGCTGAAAGCCAAAGGATTACATGTTTTGTTTCTCAAACGGCAGACATTAAAAATCCATATAAAGCACAAGGACGGCAAATTTATGCGCATTCTCCCCAGAAGAAAACGTGGAACAATAAAATGCGTTACCTTTGCAACCTTTGCTGTTTTTGCCCGTTCTATGCAGGAAAAACGTCAGTTTGATTTACAGATCAGAGTCGAGTAGAACGGGTTCCTGCAGCCAATCCGCTGTTTCAGGTGGATAAATCAAATCTCTCTCTGTGAGCGCTGGATGCTGAGATAGTGAGAATAATCTGCATTTAGGGCAAAGTTGGAGAGCTTTTCAGTCTCTCTCCACACAATGGAAAGTGGGAGTTAACCAAAAGTATTCAATCTTTTTCACCCATCCACACTAAAAAAAAAAACCTTCCACCAGACCCATGACATTTGGATTATTTATTTTTTCCATCTTTAAACGTCACCTGCAACAATGCAGAACGTTTTGGGATCAGAAAGGAGTCTGTAAAAATCTTGAAAAGTAGCATCTGCGCAGAAAGAAAACATAAGTGTGCGCGGTAGTAGAGAGGAGCATTTACTGTTGAAATACACATATTTGTTTATCTACACTTCACTTTTAATAAATATATTTTCTCTTTCCCAGTGAATTAGACAGGAAGAAAGCTCTCTATATCATCTATAATCTGTTTAGATCCATAAATCTGATCGCATTTGTAATCTACACTATTTTATTTAATTGCCTTTAGTTTCGCAAATGACTGGATCGCTCGCAGCTGACTTAAAAAGTAGGTCAGACGGCGAAACGATCACTTCACGGTGCTGTTTGGTGGAGGCGAGAAGTCTTAGCGCAGCGGTTCAGGGTCCGGGCTGCTTCAGGTTCTGCATTGTAACGTTTTTTTTTATATGACTTATGTAATATCTTCAGAAATAAATGTTGATATTTTAATTTGAGTTGCACCTGCATCGCATGTTACAATTCAGCATCAGGGCAGTCCAAACTGTGGTTTTCATTAATTAATAAGTTTTTGTTACTGGTGTCCAGGCTCAGGAAACGGCCCAGCTGGAGGAGCAGCTGCAGGGCTGGAGGGAGGTGATCCTAGCCGGAGATCGAGTCCTGCGCTGGGAGAAGCCCTGGTTCCCTGGGGCCCTGATTGGCGCCATCACCTTGGTCTTCCTGTGAGTCCATCTTACATTTATCCGCAACCACGCATACCTCGTACTTACTGCTGCCACCACGTGGCCGTTAGAGGAACTGCAGTCGTGGCGTTGAAGTGTGAGCCGGCTGCCACAGCAAAACGCTTCATGCCTCTCTCCTAATGTGATGGACAGCATGTCTACAGACGGAGGTGACAGCTGTAGCTGCTAGCTTAGCTTCTCTAGCGGCTCGTTGACGGAGAAGCAGCAGCGAAGCGCCCCCTGGCTGTTCTGAACAGTACCACTTTAAAATAAATTGAATTGCAATCCCAACATGCCACTACGACAGAAAGTACTACAGAATTGTGTCAGAACATGAAAAAGTGGCTAAAGATAGCAGAAATAGCTTTTATAAATATTAGAACATTCATCTTTAAGATGTCTTCAGCTATCTAATTAATGAATTATGCATTCACTGTTTAGACCACCTAAAAACTCGACTTGTTGTGACTTCAACCTTGCCACTGAGCTCCAACAAGTGTTTTATTTGCTTAAATTGCTCTGCAGAAAGCTGCTCTGACTCAGCTGTTCTTTGTCATTATTTGCGTTTTGTTTTTGTCGTTGCTCAGAAGAATTTGAAGAAAAAGTGAAAAGCCTCGTTATCGGAGCGCTGATCCTGAAATCTGATAGGGAAGTGGTTTATTCCAAGCTAGATTTGATTGATTTAATTCAGCTTCAGTTTAGTGAATTTGCTCCACCAAACGACGACCGAACGGAACCAGAGTTTGACAGGAAGTTCCTGTTTTAACTCTTCAGAAGTGCTGTCTCACTTCCAGTTACGTTGGAGACGTGCCGTCTGCATCAAATCAATGACCGTAAGCTGATGCGCCGGTCGCATCATTTGCGTTCATGGCGAGCCTTGTTCCTGATCATGACTGCCCGTTTGCTCCTCAGGCTGATTTACTACCTGGACCCGTCTGTGCTGACTGGACTCTCCTGCACCGTCATGCTGCTCTGCCTCGCCGACTACTTCGTGCCCACCGTCGCCCTCAAAGTGTTTGGCTCCAATAAGTGGTAAGAGCTCGGCTAAAGATCAGACTTTTTTCTCCCTTTTAGAATTTTAATTGTTCCGGTTTGGAAAACTACACCATCTGTAGTTAAAGCAATGTCAAAAGTCCTGTTAAATCGGACCGTAAAGCCCGTTCTAGTATCACTGCGACCTTAAATGAGCCGTGTGTAACAGTCCAGAGCAGTTTTTTTTCTTTTCTCCCTCTGACTTGACTCCATCTGTGCTGAACATCCATTCGGCTGCGTGTGTGTGTGAATTAAAGGGTGAAAAGCAGACGCCAAGGAGAGGATAGAGTTGCAGTCTGCTGGACATTCATCCTCCAGCTGTCGCGTTCAGAGGGCGACCTGCAGCTTTTTCTGCACCAGACATGACGATCCAGTTCCTCAACGCACCATGAGATGAAGCTCTTAGATTTAACAGTTATGCTGTTTCATCTTCATCGCTGGTTTTGGTGTCTCATCCTTGTTTTAGATTATGTCGGCACCAGCATTTGAAAGAATGTTACACGATATAAAAGGAAATGGTAAACTACCAACAAATGAACACTGCTAACGTTAGTCTACTACTTAATCCAGGTGAAGCTCCTATATCTCCTAGCTTTTGCCCATTAATACTGTTCTTAGAAAAATCTATAAAGCTTTGGCAAAAAGACTAGAGAAGATAACTTCTTTTATAATTCACTCTGATCAAACTAGTTTTATAAAAGGGAGAAAATAATCTCCTAATACTTGGATATTCCTTAATTTAATAGACTTTTCATATAATCATAACATCAAAGATGTAATATGGTCTTTAGACGCTTGAGAAGCATTTGACCGAGTTAACTGGAAGTTCTTCTTTGCGTCAGTTTGGGTGTTAAAACAGTTTCATAAATGTATATGGATGTATATACTAGGGCTGAACGATTTTGTAAAATCTAATTGCGATTTTTTTTATTTTTTTTCCTTCAATATTGCGATTGCGATTTAATGTGCAATTATTTTTGTGGGGCTTTTGTCATGCATTTTTTAATTAATGCAATAAAAAATATTGTGTATTATAAACAGATTTTTATACATAATTTATTCTATTCCATAAGATTATTTACTTATTTTAAGAAAAAGGCAAATATGAACAACTTTATCTACTTTTAATCATCACACTCGATGGTCATCGGCGTCGTTCTGCAATCAAGGTTTTCTTCCTTTTGATCCCAGCTAATAATTCCCTCCGGCTGCAATGTTTTCCTCCGTGTGGTTATCCAGGAAGTAGGATGCTTGAAGGAACAAGCTCTGATTTTTAATTCTCCATCGATCTAATGCACTTTCAGACTCTGGTATGGCTCCGTAGAGCGGTTTGATCTCAGGTCAGTTGTTGCAAAATACTCCGCTGTTTTCGGTGCGGCTTTAACTTTCTGTCGGCATTTTTTATACAGCGCAGGTAAAATGTGGCTAAAATGTGTGTGTGAGATTGAATCCTAGCTTATTCATCATGGTTAACAAAGCATACTTTTGGCTATAAAACCCGTTATAGCACGAATTATTTCAGTGTGCCGTTTTTTTATGTTCGTAAGGAGCGATTCTTTCAAACAGCTCGGTCAGCGATCCCTGTCGCCTCGAAGTTTGTTTACTGGAAATTGAAACACTGGTGGCGGTCAGTTTAGCCGTGCAACTCTCATATATGGTGGTGTGATGTTTTTAGGTGTTGATAAAGGTTCGTACTGTAGCCTACCTCGTGAGGCAGCAACAATACCAAGACGGGTTCTGCATAATACCTGGCGTTGCGCAGCATCAACGTTTTCATAGCAGATATAATTTCTCACAACTGATGTACTGTTCCTCTTTGGTACCAAATATTGTGTAGTGTTGGATTCTGTTCAGCTTTTGGTCATTTTATAACTGGTTAAAGTGCAAAGTTTCCTTCTCTCCCTGCGTTGTTTGCAAGTCATGTGACTTTACCAGATATGTTTACATCAAGTCAAATCGCAGCCTTTGGGATTAGGAAATCTCATTTTACCAAATCGCGATTTAATTGCATATGCAATTAATCGTTCAGCCCTAGTATATAGCTCTCCAAATGCTTGTGTCAGGAAAAATTACCAAACATCTGCCTGCTTTTGTCTTCAAAGGGGCACCAGATGGGAAAGTCCACTCTCCCCCTCATTGTCTGCTTTTCTCATCAAATAGTGATATTAAAAGTAGTAAATGCTAAAGTGTAAAACACAGAATTCATTCACGAATTATTCAGAGATTATTTAACTAATAAATTAAATATTTAGAATTTGAGATTAATGGATAAACTGGGGAAAAAATCTATAATTATTCCAATAAGTCGTTTTTCCCCCATAAATTCTTTTTCTACCTAATTGCAATCAGAGAATATTAATTATTCAGTTATTTAAGTGTTTCCTAAAAAAAATCAGATTTCATCTAATTAAATTATATTCCATATTTAAGGGCAGTAGAAGATGATCTGGACCACTGAGCAACAGCCCAGTACTGGTTCTTCTCAGCCCAGGGGGGGTCTCTGGTTCTGGAGGGGCTTAAACCCAGAAATTTGACGGTTCTAGTCAGTCTCCTTGATGGATCTAAGCGGTAACGCTCAGATTCCAGCTTAACCTCTTCAATGAGCTTCTGCACCCTTTTCATTTGCACTAAACTTTCCATTAAAAATCTTGCAAACAGCCTCTCTAGGGCGGATGCTGGGGATCATCTCTGGGTTTTATTTGCTGTAGACCATCAAAGCAAAGGAAAATAAAGGCCTAACATCTATCGCTCTGGGCTGAAGTGGGGATTTTTCACTTCCTGAACCGAGTTGCTGAACTAATCAAACCTTCTGATGAAGCGGTAGAACACACACAGTTAAAGCAGCAGCTTTTATCGCTGAGAGAAAGTGTGTGTGTGTGGGGGCGGGCGATCTGCCGGTCCCGTCACGGTCGCTCTGGACTCATTTACAACCAGGACTGAAATAGTACAGATGGCTAAGCAGAAATAAAGAGTACTTCATCGGCCAGCTGAGCCTTTCTCTCTGGGCTGTGACACGAAAACCAAAATCAGCATTTCATGGCTGAATATGTGAGAGTTGTGGCTTTTAAAATGAGGCTGATGAAGAAACCTTCAGCCATTGCCTCACTTAGGACCAGCTTTTAATAAATCAGAGTAAAACTATGCAGATTCTTTAAAAATAAATTCTTCCATCGGGATCCTAAAGTTCAACTCTAAATTTCCTTTTGACCCATTTGCTTGCAGGACCACCGAGCAGCAGCAGCGTTTCCACGAGATCTGTAACAACCTGCTGAGGAGCGAACGTCGGGTCGTCGGCTGGTGGAAGCGTCTCTGCGCCCTCAAAGAGGAGAAGCCCAAAGTGGTACGTCGATCAGCGGCGCATGCTGTCCCCCTCCTCCCCCCCTGAGAGCTGTGTGCGCTGCTGCTGCACCTTCTCTGGGTTTCAGATAAAAATATCAGCTGCTCTACTTAGCAGATCTCTCTGGGTTACAGGCTGCAGGAAGGGGGGGTTGTTAAAACTTTAACCGGACGGTTTGTTGTGCTCGTAAAGAATCTCAGGTTTGGATCTGTAGGAAATGTTGTCCTGTTTGCTCTCTGCAGTACTTTGCTTCAGTGATCAGCGGACTGCTGGCGGTGGCCTGGATCGGACAGCAGGTCCACAACCTCTTGCTCACCTACCTGATCGGTAAGCTCGTCTCTGTTCCCACGTGGCCACCTAGACTTTCTCATCAATATGCTGATTTCTGGTCAGAAATAGGATTTCTCTGCCCTTTCTTAAAAATAATCTGTAACTGCTCTGATTCCTGCCGCCGCTGTGACTCAGAATCACAGCTCTGATCAACTGGAACACGCCTTTCACTATCACAGCGGTGTCTGTGGGGTGCAGTCGTCAGCTGCATGTGCTCAGGCATGTTGGGATACAAAATGAGTCCAGACATGACCCTGTTGTCTCTGACCCGTCTAAGAGGAAACGAGGTTTTGAACCGAATCTGCGTTCGACACGTTTCTCTCTTGTTCTCACATCTCCTCATCGTAGCCACGTTACATTGAGCCCAGATCGCTTTATTTCTGATATCGCTGCAGGCGCCTCCAACCCATTTCGGACAGCTTTTTATTTCCTTTTGCCGGTTGCATTTTTTTGAGAGGAAAATGCCCAAAGATCATCTGCGGCGAGTCTGGATTGCATCAACAATTCGTGTTTCAAAAGATTAATGCTTAAAACCTGAACTTGTTGCTTTAAGTCAGAATTTTCTCAGTGGAAAAACAAAAGGTCGCCACCAGAAAAAGGGTGATACTCTAATATTTCGTTGGACATTCTTCGTGTGTTGAATAACATTTTCTCTCCAAGATTTTGTATTGATGATTGAAGAGTCAGACTGCTGGGTAACGCCTTCTGCAGCACATTCCAGAGATTCTTGGTGGGGTTAAGGTATGGATCCATGCCCACAGCGTTGGGGAATAACCTGCTCATTTTTGATCAACTTCATTTGTGTAGCACACTTTCATCAACAAGGTAAATTAAAAGTGCATAATGCTGCATTCAGACCAAGGACTTTGTCAGCGACGTCAATATTACATATTAAGTCTATGGTGGAAGCCGTTGGAGGAGCGTCACGGTCTCTGTGGCGCTTTGTGAGCTTTGGCTCCGTCAACTTTTCAAGCTTTTCCTGCTTTTCATGCTTCAAAGCTCATAAAACCAGCAACACAGAAGTTCAGCCAGTTTAACTTCTGACGGTGCTGACGGCCCTGAAGCGGCGCGTTTACCAATCAGAGCTTATAATTGTAGCGATGTCACTACACGTATTTTGAATGTAGCGGGAGCAGGAAAAGTTTAGAAAACACAGATTTAAAAAATCATAAATAACACTTACCGAAGACAGATGGACAGGCGCTCTTCAGGAGGAATAGAGCACCTGTAGTTGGTGTCCTGGTAGGAGATTTGAGCTCCGATGCGGCCCAGGAGGTCGTAAAATTAGGCGCGGGACAGACTGAAGGACCGCTGAAAGCGAACCTCATCCATACGTAGCTCCTGGAGCAAATGGTTAAACTCCCCTAACTCAGAACGCATCCGTAGAATAGGGTGTATCCACAAACGGCGCTGATATTGCCGAAGTCGACGTTGTCTAGCTTTATTTAGCAAATAAAGTCAAGCCCCTCTCTCAATACTATCTGCCATGGTTCAGAATGTCCGGCAACAGAAGAAGCCCCGCCCATGCGCTGTTTTTTTGCTCAGAAGTGGCACACTTTGCAAGCTTCAACATAGAAGCGTCAAACTAGATGCTCGGTGAGCTTTGCCTGACGCTGATAAAGCCTGCGATGTGAATGCACCACAAGATGATTAGTGGGAAACTTAAAAGCAGCAAGTGGAAGTCTGCTATGTCTTCTTCTGCGGCCGTTTCCGGTGTTTCAGATAGTTCTGCGCATGTCAAAATTATTTATTCCGCTCAAACATGTAGATTATGTAAAAGAGTGTCATAATCTGATAGATTTTTTCAGGATACATGTACACAGTCAACTTCTAAGCCAAACTATGATCACACTGTATGAGTTAATTGCAGGGGTTAAAAGTTCACAGCTCACGACTCATGTGCTCACACTGTACGAACCGCTGTTCGGATGTGACCTGACTGCTCTCACTGCACGACGCGACAGACCCGGAAGCAGAAGAAAAACACGGGAGTAAAGATGCCCGCCTGAGAATTGCGAGGATGCGCTCAAAAGACAAACGCGCTGCCTTGGCAATCTGTGCCATTTTTTGTGTGGAAACACCGTTTGTTTATGTCAAAGACCAGAAGTACTTCCGCGGTAACGATGGTTGTGATGTGTAAACTGCCTGTCGTTACCCAATGTACACTACACGATGCAACACGCACGATTAAGCCAAAATTCGGCACGATCCAGACAAAAGTCGCTCAAGTGACAAATCGGTTCAAAAACAGTCCAAAATCGCACAGTGTACACTCGGTCTTACGGTGCTGGGATGGTGACAACATATCTTCAACATACTTTTGTGCTAAGCCATTTAATGATTTATAAACTATTCAGTACATTTATATAGCGCCAATTCCCACCATATGACATCTCATGGCACTTAACAAGCTAGTAGTAGTATTTTACATTCTCTGCTGCTTGGATCCCAACAAAACAAGTTTCCTTATCATTGGATTTTCTGTTTGATTTGATTCATTATTGTTACTTTTAGCCTTGCGTGTCCCATATCTATGCTGAATCCCTAAGTAATGACTGTAGTGATGAGCTTTATTTCTATAGCAACACATCTTGATCTATATAGATGGATGGATAGATGTAATGAGTTATTATTCAGTCCTGCTCTGGATGAGGGTAAATCTGGACTTCTTCTGGTTCCACAGACACTCAGTCCGGATCTTTCAAGTTTGCTTCCCATAGATTGTTTGTGGAAATGTTAAATGGCCCAGAGATCAACAGCTTTCCTTCCATTTTATTTACCAAATGTTTAAAATGGGGATGCTGGTATTGGGCAAATACCATTCTAATGTACTGGTATCAGTAGGTTAACAAATACCATGAACCAGTACTTAAAATGTAAAAATTCTGCAATAATTACACAGAATTGTTTGGGGTTTTTCCGCTTGAATTTTTAGTATTGTGGTAATTTTTATTCATGTTTATCTAATTCACCAACATTTATTGCAACAAGCAAAGAAAATAAAACCTGCCAATTCATTGCACTTTTTTGTGTGGTAGTAGTATCGGCATTGGTACTCCGTATCGGCAAGTACTCTGATTCAAGTATCGGATCGGTTTTTTAAAAGTTTTATCGTTGCAGCCCTAGTTTAAAGACGGTTCAATTACAAGTTTTGTGTGTGTGGATGTATTATTTGGCTCTATTACTGTATGAAGCCATTGGTTTCTATTTATGGCTAGTCTTGGCAGCATCAGTCCTCCGTAGGTTTTTGGCTCACAGGGAGCGACATGGAAATGTTTGATAGATGAGGAAACTTTGTAACGTTTGATTCCTCCGCAGTGAACTTTCTGCTGCTGCTGCCTGGCCTGAACCAGCACGGCGTCATCTCCAAGTACACGGCCATGGCCAAGAGGGAGATCAACAAACTGCTCAAGCAAAAGGAGAAGAAGAACCAGTAGAGGAAGTGTGCATACTGGGGCGGAGAGTCCAGGAAAGTCGAGAGAGAAGAAAGTTTGTAGAAAAGAAAGAAAGCAACAAAAAAACCAGAAGTTTGTCTCTGAGCAAAAAGCACTTTTTGTTTTCTCACATTGGATAAGTTTTATTTTTTCACACCTCCCACCATGTGACATTTAAACCTCATCACCCCACCGCAGGCATGCAGGCGCCACATGACGTTAATCACGTGTGAAGAAAAAAAATCCTCCTTTCTTAGATCGGCTGTGCTTCGTTTCAGTGTCGGCGCCGCTTTAAGCCATTCCCTCGGATCAGACGGTGACTACTGAGCAGTTCCAAGCGTTGCTGCACATTTTTAACCCGTTTATTCACAGTAATTATTTCTTCTTAGGGAGGGGTGGGGTTAGTTTAGGTAAGATAGCAGAATATGAATGTTTTTATGTTTGTGCTCATTATTGCTTTGTTGTATTTGAACACAGTGCTGAAAACTAACTGGATTTCAAGCTGAGCTAATCAGAAGCTGAACTGCCTAAAGATGGAGGTTCTGCTGTATCTGCTGGATGAGAACCGGTCTCATGATGCTTTTAAAACCCCTGTGAGATGTGACGCTATTTAGCGGGGGCTGGGCTCTGTGTACAAGACTGTCCTCTGTCCTGTTAGGCATTTCTTTTCTTATTTATGTGTTTTTGATCTCGTTTCTGGTCTCGTTTCATTCTTTGTGAGAAATCCCAGCAATGAATAAAGATTAATTTTTAAACTATTGTGGTGTTTTTAATCATTTCTCCATCTGATTAAATGAATGGCTTGCCTGAACCATGACATTTTTAAAACGGTTGAATTCTCATATGTCGCAACAGCCTGCAGTTTTAATTGCAGCTCCGTGGCAGAAAGCATCAATGTCTTCATGTACAGTGCCACAGATTTAGGTTTTCATTGGCTCAGAGTGCAACTAATGCACTTACGCCAAATCCTAGTGATAGATGAGGCCTCATTCTGACACATTGCCCTAACTGTACTGTGTTGGTCTACTGACACCTGCTGGATATTAATATTATTGCAGGCAACCTAATTCGGAAAATCAAGTAATCTATGGATTTAGCCGCCGTACTATAAAATTTATGTAATTGTATTCCATACTGTACACTGCATAATTTAATGTTAATCAAATAAAATTTTTTATTCAAAATGGATCATAAGACAAATGTGCGTCACATCTTTTTAAAAAGCGAAACTGAAGGTTCATTATGAATTGCATATGAGGCACTTTTTAAATATAGGCTGTATGTATATATTTTTTATTTTTAAAAATTCGTCTTTCCAAGCTCTATGCAAAGATTTTTTTTTTTTCAAGCAATTTCTCCAGTTTTAGAAAAACAAATACTCGCAAGGGACAGATGCACAATAACGTTCTGTTTGGCAAAATATATGATGGTTCAAGAAGCTGAAACAGTTCCTTGAATCCCTCACTTTCAACAATGCTGAGAGGTTGGGGCCTTGGTTAACTTACCATGTGGTAAACCCTGAACTCCTGGTTAATCAGCCCAAAACCTGCTTAGCCAGAGAAAATCGCATCCAGAACACCCGATAAGAATCTGGTTAATCAACCTACTCCTGGTACACCCTGAAACATAAAGACCCTCTCAATGGATCACAGAATTCAAGAGTCACAACAGAAAATGAAGTGTCTATTAAGTCTACATGCTTCATTATTATTATGCTTCATTATTTTCATTTTAGTAAAAAAATATTAATTTTCTACCAGAAAAAACATCAGTGGAGTGCCCTCTTCAGGTTAAAATGTTACACTGCAATTGAATTTAGAATAACAGAGTATTCCTACTGGCTCAGCCTTATTGGAGACATCAGCCTTAAATATACTTACTCTCAAAAATATAGATTTTTATTTATTCTTTCCCTACCCCTCATTCCCAGTTAAGGTCAAGTTGTGCTGGATGGATATAATGTATAATTTAAATTTTGTTCAAAACGTAATTTCTATTGCCACCTATTTGTTGAGATTACAATAATAATATTGTGCATTGACTTAGACATATATTGACCTTTAATTTAATTAGATGCTATCCTTCTGGATTCAAAAGTACCCTTCCTCAAGTCAAAATGAAACACAAAAAGATTTTTCAAAAAGGTAAGATTGAAATCAAGTAATTATTGGATAAATGTAAACATTTTTTGTGCATTCTTCCTGTCATGTAGCTAATCAAAAGAAGTTTTAGGCCTGTAAAGGCTGACGAGTCTTTCATGGCTTTCCTGGGGATACTACATCATCTTTCTTCTACTGACTCTGTTAAATGGAAGTTCACAACACATACTAATATATTGTAATTAATCTATTATAATTTCTGCCAGTTAATGGTATTTTAATGCACTTGGCAGTGGTCAAATACTTCACAATGCAGGATTATTTTATTTAGCTGCATATAATGTGTTCTGTAATCTTATTTGAAATACTCTTGCATGTTACTGATATGTTTGTAAAATAGGTTTTGATTGTTTGTAATATGCAATGGGCTTTGTCCTACAGTTACTGGTTGACAAAATTAAAGTTATTTTGACAAAATATAGTATAATCTGTGTATAGTATAATCCACATCCAAAGGATCATCATTTAAAAGTTCACGCCACACTGAGAACCCCTCTGGAACAAACTTACCTGGAACGTAACCTGGTCCGGAGCAGGTCATCTTCAGAGATTAAGTTGCTATGGTTACAAACACACCTTGAAAGACACCTCCGTTTTTGGAACCGAAAGTTGAGGTTATCCACAAATGTACCCTCAAACTTATCCGGTTATATCACATAACCTTCTAAAACCTGTTTAAAGTTTTACCCTCAGGTCAGCGCTACAGAAGAATACTTGGAGAAACCAGCCGCCACAGAGTTTC
>JAPXFQ010002900.1:0-26669 GCA_028564705.1 Apricaphanius iberus
ACCCTATCCTGTCTGATCATTTCCTTATCACTTTTAAACTTACTCTAATGGATCATATCAAACCTGAAAGAAAACTTCATTATACCAGAACGTTATCAGACAACGCTGTAGCAAATTTTAAAGAAGCTCTTCCAACTTTAATTTCCTCAGTTTATAAATGCAGAACAGAAAACAGTGATTTAACTCGTGACCCCTCACAACTTGACATTTTAGTTCATAGCGTTAATTCCTCCCTGCGTCGGGCAATAGACAAAGTTGCCCCCTTGAAAAGGAAGGTGGCTAGCCATAGAAGATTAACTCCCTGGTTTAATTTAGAGCTACGTACCCTAAAGCAGAATGTTAGAAAACTAGAGAGAAAATGGCGCTCCACGCATTTACATGATTCCTTTTTAATATGGAAAAATAGTTTATTGCTATATAAAAAGAGCCTTCACACAGCTAGAACAGCATATTATTCATCTTTAATCGAGGAGAATAAAAATAATCCTAGGTTTCTTTTTAATACAGTTGCCAAACTCACACAGGATCATAGCTCTATCGAGCCAACCATTCCCCAAGCTCTAAGCAGTGACGACTTCATGCAATTCTTTATAAATAAAATAGACTCCATAAAGAATAAGATAATTGGGAACCTTCCCAATATGCTTGCTTCCTCCTTAGTTAATGAGGCAGCCTCAAAAATGGTGGAACCTAATATATGCTTAAACTGCTTTAATGCAGCCGAACTTTGTGATGTACTAAAATTATTAGCTTCATCTAAACCTTCAACTTGCGTTTTAGACCCAATCCCAACTAAACTCTTAAAAGAAGTTTTCCCTCTGATCGCTGCTCCAATTTTAAATATAATGAATCTATCCTTAGTCAATGGATATGTACCACAGGAGTTTAAGATTGCTGTAATTAAACCTCTACTTAAGAAACCCTCTCTTGATCAAAACGACTTAATTAACTATAGACCGATATCTAATCTTCCCTTCTTATCTAAAATTCTTGAGAAAATAGTTGCACACCAGATATGTGAGCATTTAAACAATAATGAGCTGTTTGAGAAGTTTCAGTCAGGCTTTAGAGCTCATCATAGCACTGAAACAGCTCTGGTGAAGGTTACTAATGATATTCTCATAGCCTCAGACAATGGACTGGTGACCATTCTGGTCCTGTTAGATCTCAGTGCTGCCTTTGACACTGTTGATCACAATATTCTCATAGAAAGGCTTCAAAGTGTCGGTATAATAGGAACAGCACTAGGTTGGTTTAAATCTTATTTGTCTAACAGATTTCAGTTTGTTCAGGTAAACAATAGATCTTCCTCAACCTCAATAGTTACTTGCGGAGTACCACAGGGTTCAGTGCTTGGGCCGATTCTCTTTACTATATATATGCTTCCTATTGGTAAAATAATTAGGCAGCATGGGATAAAATTCCATAGTTACGCAGATGATACACAGCTATATCTATCCATAAATCCTGATGAATCCAATCAGTTAGGTAGACTACAGGCATGTCTGGAAGACATAAAAACTTGGATGACTCTAAACTTCTTGCTTCTAAATTCTGATAAAACAGAAGTTGTCGTCTTTGGACCAGAAGCTCTGAAAAAGAAACTACTTAGTCAGCCCCTTCACCTGGACGGCATTAAATTAGCCTCCAGTAATAAAGCAAAAAACCTCGGTGTCATTTTTGACCAAGATATGTCATTTAGAACTTACATTAAAGAAGTCTGTAGGATTTCCTTTTTTCACCTTAGGAATATTGCAAAAATTAGAACCATCCTGTCCAGGAATGATGCTGAAAAACTAGTCCATGCCTTTGTTACTTCAAGGCTGGATTACTGTAACTGTCTATTATCAGGTAGTCCACAGAATACAATTAAAAGTCTTCAGTTAGTTCAAAATGCTGCTGCTAGGATTCTGATGAATATTAAAAGAAGAGATCACATTTCCCCTGTTTTAGCTTCTCTTCACTGGCTCCCAGTAAAATCTAGAATAGAATTCAAGATCCTCCTTCTGACATATAAAGCCCTTAATAATCTAGCTCCATCATACATAAGAGACCTGATTGTTCCATATGTTCCTAACAGAGACCTTCGCTCTCAGACTGCAGGTTTACTGGTAGTTCCTAGGATTTCTAAAAGTAGAATGGGTGGCAGATCTTTCAGCTATCAGGCTCCCCTCCTATGGAACCGGCTCCCAGGGTTTGGTTCGTGAAGCAGACAATTTGTCTATCTTTAAAACTAGGCTAAAAACTTTCCTCTTTGACAAAGCTTACAGTTAGAGATATGTTTATAGGTAGTTAGAGTCAGGTCAGACAGGTAGATAGGAAGAGACAGGTTAATGTTAGTAGTCAGGCAGAGTGTCAAAGTTAGGAAGAGATAGGAAGAGGTAGAGTAGCTAGGTAGAGATAGATTAATGTAAGCCAGGTAAAGATCCGGAGCCGGTCGCGGCTTACCGCCGCGGAAGAAATGCGCCCCACGGGGGCCAGCCAGCGCCGGAGAGAGGTCCCTCAAGGGGATCCTCCCGCACAGTGCGGCCGCCCATTACCTGCCGGGTTGAATCCCCCGGGCAGACTGTGCGGACCCCACCCGTTTATCTCTTAAACGTTTCTCGCCCTCTTCAACTCTGTCCTCTCAGTTCTGTCTATTTTTCCTTAAGATAGTTGTCGACTATCGGTCTCGTGCCGGTATTTAGCCTTAGATGGAGTTTACCACCCACTTTGGGCTGCATTCTCAAACAACCCGACTCCGAGAAGACCCCGGCATGACGGGGGCCGTTACCGGCCCTACACCGTCCACGGGTCAGGAGGACTCAGACAGAGTGTTGGTAGCCAGGTCTCCTAGTAGCTAGGAGACAGGTTAATGTTAGTAGCTATGCTGCTTTAGGCTAGGCTGTTGGAGGACATTATTAGGGTCTGTTCCTACTTTCTCTCCTACTTCTCCCCAACTGCATGATGTGCTGTCAATTCAAGCACTAACCTGTTTTCTATTATAGTAGGTGCTCCGGATTAGCCCTGCTTGACGACCCTGACTAAGATGGCATTGCAGTGACGGAAAATTCTCCACGTCCTGCAACAAACTTGTGCATCAGTTCTATTGCTCTTTCTGTGTCTCTCCAAGCCACAGACGGTCGCGGCAGATAACCGCTTGTGCTGAGCCTGGTTCTGCCGGAGGTTTCTTCCTGTTAAAAGGGAGTTTTTCCTTCCCACTGTCGCTGCATGCTTGCTCAGTATGAGGGATTGCTGAGAATTCCACGACGCAATCTTTCTACACTAAACATTGTATTGTAATAACTCTTTTTGTAAAGTGCCTTGAGATGACATCTGTTGTGAAATGGCGCTATATAAATAAACTGAATTGAATTGAATTGAATTGAAATGCTAAATCAGGTTCTCTAAAAAGGGGAGGGGGGGATTTAACCTGTGTTTCTTTCCTTTATGTCGTGCCAGGATGTTATGACAATGATCTTTTAAAAAGGTTTCAGTAACACTATACTTGTTTTACCACTTGAAATAAATACATTTCTTGAGCTTAAAGCTGACCACACTATCCTACTGTAATGTAAATCAAAACATTTTTCAAACATCCAATCATCACATACATATGAATGTGCAATATACATGTTTTTAATTTCAACACATTTGTAAAGATACATTGCAGTAGAATAAAAGCACAAACCCAAATAGATAATATTATCAAAATATTTTTTTGCTTATTTTATGTAAACAAAGATTGTGGTGAAAAATAAGTCTAATCTACAAAATTTCTAAAATAAAAATGTAGGTATTCGTATGCAAAATATTTACAAAGCAATCATCTATAGACGTCTATTGCTCGTGGGAGAGTGTGTGGGAGAGTAACTTCATGTCAATGTTACCGTCAATGTCTGCGCTGGAATTCAGATTAGTTTAATATGAATACCATTGTGCTTCTAGAGCTGCATGTGTCCACAGTGCAATCAGTTATAATACATAAACTGTAGAATAATTGTTGTATTTTCCTGCTGCATTAGGTGATTGGTTGTACTACAACTACCAGGGGAAGCTTCGCCTGGCGGTGTTTCAAGCGCAAGTGTGTGAGATTTTGAGGAGCTGCCATGACAACCACGGCAGTGGGGGTCATCCTGGTAGACGCCGCACAATAGAAAAAGTCAAAGCACCCTTCCACTGGAAAACCTTAATAGAGGATGTAAAAAAATGGGTAATAGTTTTTTACTTTTCAGTTGTTTGTTCTGATGAAGGAAATAATGAAGGTATGCACAATTTAACTGCCCCACAATTTAACTGCCCTATAGGTCTGATAAGTTCCATGTGAATCGTGATACATTTAGTGTAGTCCCTACATTGCTCCAAATAAACAGTATACTCGTCATGAAAAAAAAGTAAAAATTACTATTATTGAAATTAAATTAATTTAATGCCTTGTATTAAAGGTTAATGAATGTCCCAGATGTCAGCAGCATGAAAAGATCAAAACTGTTGCACCTGTCCTTCATCCTATCTAAGTTCAGGAAGCATGGAGTGTCCTTGGGATAGATCTAATTGGCCCCCTTCCTACCACCGCAAAAGGCAAAAGGTACCATTAGATTTAATGTTGTTTGTGACTGTAGCTCCCTTTGAATTTGACTAATACAAGTTGTTGGATAAAAAGAACAGATAACATGACAGTCGAGCCCACTGGGATCAGGGGCACCCCGCCCCCCAGCAGGGCCCCGACCAGGGACCCGGCGAGAGGGGTCCCCCGCCGCCGCCACTGCTAGGCAGGAGGCGCCCACAGCCGACCGACGGACAACACACGCCGCCGCCACCCCGGACCAATACCCACCGCCAACAACCCGGCCCCCCCCACACACCCACACGCCAGGGAGTTGCATGTGTTCTTTAACCACTAACAGCTGATAAGGAGCCCACTTCTGGCCAACTGATACCACCACAACGGTCAGTACATGGTCATGACTACTGGCCTGATCTGGGATATTTACAGGACATCCACCCAGTTCAAGCCATGCTGGTAGATATATATGTGTCTCCTGTAAATTAAATTTGGAATTCATATTGTTGAAATTTCACACAAAAATAGTTGTAGCTCAACTATTTACTGGCCAAATCCCGTTCTGGAGGAGAGATCATTATCAAGGATGTGGATGTCTGTCTGACGCGGGAAGACTTCTGGACCTTGGGCTTTCCTCAGTGTATGGAATCCAATGTAAGTAAATTAAAGCTATTGTATTACTTTTAAAATTAATCCATAAGGTATTTACTTTTGCTATTCTGTTGCAGATTGGAAACATGTGCTTCTACCTTGTGAAAGAAGCTGCCCAAAGACATGTAGGCTTTCATCATTTTTATATTCTCTTGTCTTTCAAATGTATATAATGAAACATCGCAGTTGTTCAATCCCATTTTCTGTTTTGCAAATGGCCCTTTTTTTAAATCAATTTAGGGAAAAGTCCACATTGTGGACATGTATGTTGCTCCAACATGGAAGTTAAGGAAAGAGGACCGGATGGCTGCTTTTCCTGTAAGTCTTTTGCTGTGACCCTATGTGTTTCTTGATACACCTCGCCATAGCTTCGCATAGAATTCCGCATATCGCTTGTTTAAAATGCCAGGCTGACATCCTGTCCAAACACTTCATAATTATCCCTGCCTGGAGTGGGCAGCCCGGAAAAGCCGATCACTATTTGCTTTGTGTGAGTGTATCTCAAATCCTATCAACACTTACTTGTGTTGATAGGATTGATAGGATTGATAGGATTGTGTTGATAACTATATCTATGGCAATCCATAGATATAGTTAAACAGTACATGAGCGATTATGGACTCTGCGATGCATGGCGATCGCTTCATCCCAACGACAGAAAATACACTTTTTACTTAAACGTACATCATTCTTATTCTAGATTGGACTATTTGTTAGTCAGCAGCTCACTGTTGAATGACATTTCAGACACTGAGATACATCCTATAGTGATCAGCGATCACGCTCCTGTTTCTTTAAATTTAGCAAATAAAATTGCAACCCTTCAATATAAAAATTGGAGATTTAATACATCATTACTTAAGGATAAAGAATTTATTAAATATATTGAAAAAGAATGGGCTTCATACATGGAATTTAATGATCTCCCTGGTATGTCGCCATCCACTCTATGGGAAGCAGGGAAAGCTGTGATTAGAGGTAAAATAATTTCATTCTCATCAAATAAAAAGAGAACAGAAAATAAACATGTTCAGGAATTAGAAGAAACTATTAAATCATTAGAAACTTCCCTGGATAAAGAGAGCTTAAGTAAAACAAGGAAAGCAAAATTAGAATTAAATGAAATTATTAATAAAAGGACGCATTTTTTAATCCAAAGACTTAGAATAGAAAACTTTGAACATAGTAATAAATCAGGTAGCTTCTTAGCTAATCAGTTAAAAATAAATAAAGAAAAAACAACTATATCTCCAATCAAAGACAAAACTGGGAATATAATATATGACCCTGAAAAAATAAACAACACTTTCAAAGAATTTTATGAGACGTTATACACACCAGAGATAAACCCTTCAAATAATGATATTGTACAATTTCTGGATAAAATAACTCTTCCTAAACTTTCAGACAGTCAAGCAAAGGCCCTGGATTCACCGCTAACAGTGTCTGAACTCCAGGAGGCCCTCCAATCCATGCCTAATAATAAAGCTCCAGGTCCAGATGGATTTCCAGTAGAGTTCTATAAAGAATTCTGGAATATTCTGGCACCAACATTTTACAAAATGTTGCAGGAAACAAAGGAAAATGGTCGAATACCACCAAACATGAATTCTGCCTACATCAATCTTCTATTAAAACCAGGAAAAGACCCTATGTCTCCTACCAGTTATCGTCCCATTTCTCTTATCAATGTGGATCTGAAAATAATTTGCAAAGCTATTGCAAGAAGGATAGAGAAAATAACACCTCTAATAATCCACCCTGATCAAACAGGTTTTATAAAAGGTAGGCTCTCTTCGACAAATTCACGTAGATTAATAGATTTAATAGATTATTCCTACCGTAAAAACGTCCAAACCAATATATTATCATTAGATGCAGAAAAAGCATTTGATAGAGTTAACTGGAAATTTTTATTTGCAGCCTTAAATAAATTCGGATTCAGTAATTCTTTTGTAAACTGGTTAAAAATATTATACAGCTCACCAACAGCATGTATTAGGACCAATAATCAAACATTAGCTCTGGTGATATTCTGGTGGGCTGCTCTTGCCGGTGTGGGGGCCTTGGCGGTCTGCTTGTCCCCATCCTGGTGGGCAAAGGGGTCTGTCTCCCGGGTGCAGGGGCAGGGTGCTCTATTGGGGTGTCTGTCCCTGGGCCTGGGAGTATGGAGTATAGTGTACGTATGGGGGGTATGAATGAGTGTATAGCGTACTTTTTTCGTATGTCCTGTATTTGTAAGGATGTGTACGCATGAGAGGGAGGGTACGTATGAGTGTCTCTGCCTGTCTATGTCTACCTGTCAGGTTGGGTGTTTGGCTTCCCTCTGGCCTGATGCGTCTTCTTCCCCTCAGTTACTCCCCGTCGGTGATGGATGCTCCTGCCCACTGGTTGATGATGGCTCTCGATGCCTACATCCGCTGTGGCTCTTGCTGTGGCTCTTGCTGTGGCTCCCTGGCGTGTGGGTGTGTGGAGGCGGGCCGGGTTGTTTGCGATGGGTATTGGTCCGGGGTGGCGGTGGCGTGTGTTGTCCGTCGGTTGGCTGCGGATCCCCCTTGCCTGCGGCGGCGGGGGGCCCTTGTCGGCTGGTCCCTGGTTGGGGCCCCGCTGGGGGGCGGGGTGCCCCTGGTCCCCGTGGCCTCCGGGTCCTGATCCGGGCCCGCCCTGGCGTAGCCGGTTTCCGGCGGAGCCCGTGGGCTCGTCACTGCGATCTCTCGGGCCCCAGCATTGCGGCTGGTGGGTGTTCCCCTGGGGCTTCCATCTGTTCCTCTCTTGGTGGGAGATCGACCCTGCGCTGATCCGCCTGTGGCCTCTGTACTCTGTGGGACCCTGGATGCATACATCTCTTGTCTTCTCCATGTCTGTGTCGATTCCTGTAGGACGGATTGACGGTTCCTTACACCAGCTATCAATCACTTGCATGGGGAAACCTTATTCAGACCTGCATGCTCGCACACACATAGGTGTGGGGACATTGGTGTGGACGGACATATCTTAAGTTGAGGTTATCATCATTAGTTAGTTGTTCACAGGAGCTTACCAGAAACATTTGTATTATGTTCATTAATCCATGCTTGTGTGTAGTGAATGTGTAATTCTTAGTTTATTCTACTAGATCCGAACTATTGGTTTGGTTCTGTACAGTTTGTTGTTTTTGTTTTGTATTACTGTTTCTCTGCCGTCCGGCAGAGGTGGAGGACTGGGATGTTTTCTTGTTGTTCTTTCATCCTCTCTTGTTCTTGCGCGTCGCGCCTCTGCTGGTCCGGTTTCTTTTCTTCACCTTCTTCCTTTCTCCCTTCTTGTCTCGGTTTAGTGTCCATGACGTCAGGAAATTGAACCCGCAGTAATCACTAATAAAGATTTTTCATACATATACATCAAGTGGCGTACTACAGCGAAGCTGTAATACTCTGCTTGGGAAAGTAAAACTGTTGGGCTTGTACTTGGTACTCAGACACCAATTCTGAGTAGCATACTGCTAGACAGGATAAAAAAAAAAAAATAAAAAAAAAAATCCTATCAACACTTACTTTAATTTACCTACTTACTTAAATCAATACACAATTTTTGAATTTGCAAACCTCTTAAAATTAACATTTGACTCACCTGTGGTTGAATGCCTGTTAATTAGAATTTTTTTTGTCTTAAGTGTGGCTTTTCTCCTAAGGATATAATTGGGTTCAAAGCCGCCTTAATGCACAGGCCAACCGGGGCGGTGGCCAGGGGCCTGTGATGTTTAGGGGCCAACCATTTCAGGTAAAACATTGTTTTATTACTTACTTATTACTCAGGTTTTCTCAGGGCCGGCCCGAGGCATAGGCAGTATAGGCAAATGCTAAGGGCGCCGCATACCCAGGGGGCGCCAGAGACGCGTTAAGAACTTTCCGCTGTTATTGTACTTGACACTGCAACAACTGTATCAAAGTTAGGATTTACAATTTACAGTCTACAGCTTTACATGGCATTGACTTTAACTGTTAAGGGCTGTTATTATATGACCAGTGGGGACTTGAAGGGATCACACATACACTTAGCTCACGGTGCCGAACAAAACATTATGCACCACAAAGCAGGATGGGAAACCACCACCTCCACCAATCAGACTTCTTTTACCCGCCATTCGGTTTCCGTTTTTATTGCGTCAAAAGAAGTTAATATGTCAAAGTGTCCCAAATTATCTGGTGCCCAGGGGAGGAAGAAATGAAAAGAAGAGGAGGAAAAACGTGACAAAGACAAAGGTAATGTTACAGTAAAGATGATGTTGATGATATTATTTTGATGTTACAGAAAGATGATGATCAATAATGCCATTAGCTATTAGCATACGTGGTTAGCTAATCTATAAATAGTAGGGATTCAACGGGACATGGTAAAGTACAGGACCGTTCGGTACGCCCTGCACGGGACAATCCGTCCTCCTGTACCTTGGGACTTCGGTACGTCGCCATTGATTTTGTGCTGGTAATTAGTTACTGCCGGCCCGACGTTACCAAACTGCGCCGTGCTCCCAGACACAGGTGCAACAACCAGCTCGCTGTTCCCCGCTCCAGCAGCTGGTTGGCATAGAGACACGAACTCCTCTCCACAATGCGTGCATCACGGAGCAGTGAGGAGCAAAAAAATGTACACGGGTCGGTTTCGCTTTTTTTCGGAAATCAGCCCTGGTGTTAGGTGCTGCTCAAATGTCTCCCCGACATGAGCGCTTTCTGCCCGGGTGGGCTCCAGCATTCAGGGGCGCCGGGTTGCGCTGTGTTCATCTCCTATTTGCGGTATGCCAGAGCGCGAAGCAAAGAGGAGATGTGCTGCGCTCCATTCATTGATGCACACACAAATGCCCTTTGAGCAGCGGGCACACGAAGAATATTCGCCACCTGTGTCAGTGTGGTCAGATGCGCTCTTGTTTAAAGAACTGGTAAAATGCAGAAAACATTCTGTTACTGCGGCCCTGTGTGTGAACAATAATCCCAGAGAGACGTACAGCACGTTTATGTTGTATTCTCATGGCTTTGACCTGCCCAAACCTGCAACTATGGGCGGATTAAGTTAACTGTGACATTTTGCTTTTTGTTCCCACTTCCCAAAAAAATTTAATATTTGTTTTGGGATTTAAAAAAGCAGTCTCTTTATAAATCCAGGAAAGTCAAGCTGTAGCAAGTCATGTAAGATTAAGGAGGTGGTGGTGTAGTTCCTGAAGTAATTTAAGGCAGGACCAAAAACACCAACAGAGCTCTTTTAAAGATCATCTTTTCATTTTTTTTTTAGATAGATAGATAGATAGATAGATAGATAGATAGATAGATAGATAGATAGATAACATGAGATAGATACATAAGATAGCTGAAAGAAGATAGATAAAATAAGATAGATAGACAAGATACTAATATCTTATTTTGCACAGTGCCGTATTTCTATTGCATTTAAGTTAATGTCACTTGTTTACACTTATGTAGGCTATCTATATTGTATTTAATATGTTGAGTTCATTTTTTTATTTCTTTCTTTAATTATTATTATTATAATTAGTATTTTGAATGTGCAATTGTTTTATTTAAATAAAATAATGTCTAAAACAAAGCTATAAAGTTTCTTGTGAGTATATGTACACTAGCAGTGCAAGTACTGTACTGCAATGCAAGGGGGCGCCACTTAAAATCTTGCCTAGGGCACCAAATTGTTTAGGGCCGGGCCTGGGTTTTCTGTCAATCATCTTCTATGCTAATTTAAGGCTATAAAGTTCCTATTACACCATGAGCGCACCAATCAAACAGTTTAGACGAATTCCAGGGCGTGGTCCTCTAGATGTAAAGAAATTTGGAAAAATGTCAGTGCTCAGAAACGGAAAGCGCATCGTGAGAAGGAGCTTCGAAACAAAGAAGTAAGTAAGTAAATTCTTAAGCTGAAAGTATTCTTTAAGTCTGCTAATAAAGAGGATGGATATAGCTCAATCAGTGACACACCAGGCAGAGAGGAAGATGCACACCTGCAAGCACGGAGCAGACCGCGGAGCAGGGACCCGCAGGGGAGGAAGTATGGCAAGGCGATTTAACATTTAATAGGCAGACTGGATATGTATTCAAAATATCAATTCTTCCTAGGAGAAAATAACATTCTAGATATCCATAAATCAATTTGTCTTAGTATAAATGAACATTAAAGATAATTGGATTTTTTTTTTTATGTAATTGTAAAATTACAAAATGTAAAATAAAAAATGTAAAAAGTATTTCTTCCTAGGACAAATTCAAAGTCCGGAGGCTTTATTTATGCATCAAAATTTCATATATTCTTTAAATGATAGTTGGGTTCAGTACTATGATAAAGGGCTAGAGCTCCACAACATTTGTTTTTCTTGCCAGGTCCCAGCTTCCTACCATAGCCCCCTATGCATTTCACAATGACCCCCGGTGTTTTTTGTTGTTGTTTTTTTTTAGCCAATAAATTCGAGCTGCCGCCTTCTTAGTTGTTGGTCAACTTGCATCACATGAACCTGTGAAATGACGTCACATTTCCCATCCATGTCTGTGGGGTTTACAGTGGCTCCTATCATAAATACATTATACCTATGCAGAAGTAACATTGTGGATAGGACCAACTGAATTCTTACTAGGAGAAATTCTGATTTTAGATAGCTGGAATTAAATTGTTACTTGTACAAACTCTACGATTGAACATTGTCAGACTTTTGAGGCGGCTGTTGTACTTCCGGTGCATAGTACCGTTAGCATTAGCTATGGTGATTTCAAAACGATTGCTGCAGGACCTGCAGAGTAAAACCGTGAGTAACAATATCAGATTATCCTGGGGTCCGTTCCAGAAAGCAGGTTATGTGACTGGATAAGTTTTAGGGTAAGTTAGTGGATAACCTCAATTTTCGGTTCCAAAAATGGAGGTATCTTTCAAGGTATGTTAGTAACCATGGCAACTTAATCTCTGAACATAATCTGCTCCGGACTAGGGATGGGTACCGATATCCAGGGGTGCCGCCAGAAATTCTGGGCCCTATGGAAACAAAAATTTCTGGACCCCCTACATTTTTTACAGATAAAATGTAACCCAATAAACATGCCCTGTATACTTTAAAAAAGATACTTAGCACATTGCATAGTTAAAATGTCTGATGAGTAAAAGCCTACAAAAAAAAGAAAAAGCTATGGAAATATGTACTTGTTTACATAAAAGGAGAATATTTATTATCTCAATTGCAATTGCAAACACAACAGAACATAATGTACACATATTGACATATACTTTACGTGAACAAGCTTTAACTGGGTCCAACTGCTCAATCAGGAAACATCAGCTACAACTAACCCATAATTAAATCAGTCCAAGACTAAAACTAGGCCAAAAGGGCTCAAAATCAAGACACACCAGGAGTAATGCCAGGCCTAAACCAGTCCAGGACTAAACAAGTACTGAACCAGACATAAACTGTTTGTTATCCAGGTATAACAAGTTATGTTCAACATCACTTTATAATGGCCCAGCGGCGTGCCTTTCTGCTGGCAAAATCATGTATCAAATCATCAAAGTTCAGCTTTCTTGCCAGTTTGCTTTCAATGGACAGTATGGCAAGGTGACAAAGTCTGTCCTGCAACATAGCAGACCTAAGATAATTTTTAATCAGTTTGAGCTTACTGAATGCTCTCTAGCCACCTGCATTGTTGAATAATATGAAATAGATAACTATACAACACAAGAAAAAAATTAGACAATCCAAAACTGTATTTTTTTGTATAGTTTTCTTAATATAAAATATTAAATATCTATTCTGTAAACTAATTATAGCCAATGGTTACCACAGACACATTTTTATTCCACTTTATATTATTTTTTCAAGGGGCATTGTATTCATATTAAGAACGTCAAGTTTGACAGCATCGATCGTAGCAGCAGCACTGTCACTTCACAGAACACACGGCAAACTGATTTTGTAATTTTTGAAGCGTGTAGATTACTTTTTGTTTAGTAAAGTTATCATCATGTGGAGAACACAGTAGATAAGACGTGCTTAGAGCTTTCAATCTTCGTGAAGTTTTGCGCTCAGGCTCACCTTGTTTGGCTGAGACGGGGACGGGGGCCGCGGGGGAAGGAAGACGTGGGTGTGCAGCGGCCGCTGAATCTGTGTCTACGAGACATGATAACCCGGAGACAGCAGAGATGTTATTATTGTTGGATGTAAATCATAATTCAGTAATTATTTTACTAAGCTAGCTAGATAAAAGCAGGTCATGTAGCAACAAAAATAAGTAAGTGAAAGTTTTGGAATACAGGAATAGGGCAAGCTACCTTTCTTTTTGAAAAACTGTGTGACATACTGTCGACTTCGGCGTTCTCGGTCTTCTCTTTCCTTCTTTTCTTTCCGTTTTTGATGCCCTGACTTTTGATGTGACATGCCTGCGTGTGTCACTATCTGCACTGCATCATAACAAATGCAATAAGCAAGAGACGTTACGCTAGCGAGTGTAGCTCGGACAGCGCAGGTGGAATGAACCATTGTGAGGGGGGTGTGACTTAAACAGTAAATACATTATTTGTTTGTTAAATATTAAATCTATGGTCAAAACGGACAAAATACACATTAAGTGTATGAGGGGCCCTAGCACATTTAACGTATGTATAAAAAAGAGAAAAGAAATAAGAAAAGAAAAAGAGGGTCTGCTCTTCTGGGCCCTTCATCAGCCTGGGCCCTTAGAATCGTCCCAACCTTCCACCCCTTTACGGCGCCCATGCCGATATCCGGTGCCTTTATGGCACCGGTGTTGACATAAACGGTAGTAACCAGACCGAAAAGCAGCGCACATTTCGGTGCCTTATTTCAGTTCTCTTTTAACCCTAGATATATCAAGCACTGTGGATAAACATGGCTATTTTTAGTGCACACACACACACGCACACACACACTGTTGGGTTTCTATGTCTTGTGGGGACTTCTCATTGACATAATGTTTTCCGTAGCGCCTTACCCTAACCTTAACCATCAAAAATTAATGCCTAACCCTGACCCTTACCCCAACCTAACCATAACCTAAGTGTAACCCTGACACTAAAACCAAATTTTAAGCCTCAAAAATTGCTTCAAACTTGTGGGGACCGGGATTTTGGTCCCCACAAGGGAGGTCGGTCCCCACTTGGATAGTAAACTTCCAATTTTTGGTCCCCACAAAGATAGTAATACCAGGTCCACACACACACACACACACATAAACACAAAAAAACTTCTAAGAGTTAAGGCTGTCAAAATTAACCAACGCGGCTCAATTAATTCCTAGAATTGCCCTTTTTTATTTTTATGGAGAATATCGTCATATTTATAATTCAGCCCACAACACATCTGTTCTCTCTCCTAAGCAGCCAAACTGCGGATTGTTGTGCAGCAGCAGGTTTTTGTGATCCTAAATGACATGTGAGTATATTATTATTGGTGTATTGGGTTTATATAAGTTTTCTATGGGGATTTTCAGTCTGCTTCGGATATCAGCTCACTGTGGACGGTGCAGAATTTAGATGCTCCGTATTTATGTTGAATAATGCGTGATGGCTCAATGTATAGCTTCAGTACATTTTATAGTGAGGTACCGCTGCTTTAAAAATATGAAATTATTCAGTTAAAGTGACGTTTTCGGAATTAAATTAGTGCTAAATGTCAGCGGAAGTAGCTTTGCCCATCGTCACAATAAGAGCGTCCATTTCCTGTTGTGATGAACCAGGGTTTTATCTTCTGAGTGTTTACTTATGGGAAAATGGGAAATTGTTACATTAGATTACTAAATCTATGTTACTTTTGATTTATCTAACGTTCAACACAGGCTGCTTATATCCAAATGTTACGTTTATTCATATATTTTGGTTAGTTATACCTCTACCTCTTGTTATTTTTCATATGAGACCACAAATACATTGTGAATGTGATTGTTGAGTTAAAAAAAAAATCAATTGATTACTACTATATTTAATTTAAAAAATAAGGACCACAAGTAGATTTTTACTTTGTTAAAAATGAGAATTTTAGTTCTTTTGGTCATGTTTAGGAATGTTGATTATTCACAGCTACAATTGGGTGAGGGGAGATGGTGGTGGCCCCTGACCAGTTAGACGAGCCTCACCTTTTAGATCAGCTACATTACAGGAAAAATGCACAAAAAATACTTAATATCCCTACATCTCTCAAATAATTATTTGATTTCAGTCGTACCTTTTTGGAAAATCTTTTTGTGTTTCATTTTGAGCCTCTCTGCCCCGGGGCCTGCCAGCTGGTTAAGGTGGCCCTGACAACAGGACTGCTCACACATTGTGGTTTGCACAGCAAAGATAAAAAGTGACCAGTTAGCTTAAGACTTCTGCATTTGCGGGTTTGATGTCCTTCAACTGGAGACCGTGCTTAAGCCACTGATTACTGGAAAAAGTGTTCAGAGCACCCTGATTTTACTGTGACCCTGTGAGAAAGAAAGAAATCCCTAATGTGGGAACTTTTGATCTAATCCAGGGTTTCTGCAGGTGTCTTCACTGGTTAAAGATTAGGTTTAACTTCCATCTGATATTAAATATATATGAATAAGCTAGTTATTTAGGTATCTTAAGCCATTTTGTTTCATTCCCATAGCTCTAATATAAAATTCATACTGGATTTCACCTAAAGAAGTTTTCAAGCTTCCCAGAGTTCAGATCTATGCTCACACCTCCCTCTGCTGGTCAAAAGCTGTATGATTTTTGTAGCAAGTTGTGCTGGACTCTTGGCTTCCTTGCAACAGTGTGAGCATGGTAATAATGATGCAGTGATGGAAAGTAAAACACATTCATTGGATTTAATTCATCCAATGTGTTTTGTCTAATATTTTCAATTAGAACTTAATAAACACGTTAGTTTGAGTTGTTTATGTAATAACTTTATCAAGCTTTTACTTAGAAAGCTTCTGATGTTGGATTCTGCCAGGTTCCTCTTCACCTCAGCTGTGACCAAATGCTGGATTAAACCCAGAACAAACTGACCAGGAGACTCATTTTATTGCTTCATTTGATTTACTTTCCATAATTTACCTCGACATATACTCATGTTTTGGACGTTGTGGAGCGATATTGAGGATCCTGATGTGGGGCTCCTTCAGTCCTCTGCCTTCAGGGTCCATCTGCTATGTTAGCTCTTCCAGTCAGTCACCTGCTTCTTCTTGGCCATTTTCAGAAGTGGTCCCCCACAATGGAGCCAAAGCCATCTGCTTTTGAAAAACTCCTCTTCTCAGTCAGTATACGGACTGTGGAGCTACCCTTCTTGGGCACAGACTGTTTTAAGTTTTTTACCTTCAGATCAGCGCTACAGAAGACTACTTGGAGAAACCACCACCACAGAAACAGCTCATTCCCCCATCATTTGACTCTAATAATCACCTTACAGCCTGACTACTCAGCTACTATACTAGATGATATTTTTGTACAGAAATTACTTTTAACATCCTCTATGCATGTGTTTTTTTTAACGTATATATTAAACCTCTATTTTTAATAATTTCAGGGGATGGGTAATCATCTCTCCATCTTCTTAACCTGTTAGTTTCATGTTTAAGGATGACCCTTTAAAACAAGCAAGAATAACAGACATGGAAGGAAAGTTTAAAAAGGTTTAATGATAAATCTGCACAGTGAGACGATTCTTCTTGGGTCACAGCAAGAATCCAGGTCAGCGCTACAGGGGAGAGGTTAGTGGTTATTATCTGAAACTGAAATGTGTTGAGAATGTGTTATAAAAGGAGTAGAGATGGTTTCTTACTGGTGATGGATGAGCTGAGCGTATCCACAGAGGCTGAGGTTGGCAGGAGATTGGTGAATGGTGGAGTAAGTGACTGTCTCCGTTTGTCCTTCTTTTCCATGTTGGTGTTGTAGATCAGTGAAACATCGCAGGCTGGACAGGCAGGTGATTTATAGAGGAGAGCTTGTAACATGAGGGCGGCCAGAGGAGTTAAAGGAGATTCTTGAGGAGATTTCTCCAAACAGACACAAAGAACGAGGAAGTACTTTGTCCGAGTCCAAGAACTGAGCATCAACAAGGAAACTGCTTTCTGTTGAGGAGAGACAACAAGGTAAGCTGAGGAGCTCCAGGACTGTTAGATGCAGAGAAGAGGAGAGGCTGATTACCGTTGATATGAGCAGAACAATCTGGCTTCTGATTCAGGGAAGCAGCTCCCCTCAAAGCTTCTCCTGATGAGCTTCAATAAACTCCAGCTGTGAGGAATCACCTGCTGGTCACACATTGGAATGACGAAGGAGAGACGCACACAAAGCATCCTGCGCACAGCTCTGTGGATATGACGGCTCATCCTTGGAGCGTCTCCAGGCTATATCCAGCTGTCATTGGCTGAGAGCTGTGGTACACATTGGAGAGGTCGCCAGTCGATCATAGATGAATTGTTATTGTCATCTTTCAAGTTCTGACCAATAGCAACGGTTAAACTTCTTCTTCTCTTTGAGCTTTTCCAGACAGGGATCACCAGTGAATCATCTGTCTCCAAGTAACGGTCAGTCAGAGTTTTTTTTAATTTTTTTTTTATAAACCTCAAATGGATTTGACTGAGGTGAAATGTATAAAATAATGAAAATGAAACAAAATAAAATCTTAAAACAAAAAAACTCCAATATATTTGAACAGAGATAGAATAAAAAATAAAAAATAAAACCAAACTTTTTTTCTAAATAAACTCAGAAAGATTTAAACTGAGGTTGAATAAAACTAAATAAAAAAAAGAATAATAAAAACAAAAAATATTTGCTACATGAATTCAGATAGATTTGAACTAAATTATAAAGAGATAATAATCAAATAACAAAATACTAATCAAGAAAACAAAATAAAAGTATTTTTTGAGTAGCCTCAGGGTGGTTTTAACTGAGGTTAAATGACAATAATAATAATTAATAATAATAATAAAAGAAAATATTTTTTTAAATAACATCAGATGGATTTGATCTAGGTTATAATGAACACAATAATTAAAAAAATAAAAAATATAACCAAAAATAGAAGGCTTGAAAATAATGGCTTATTAAGTTGCATGTTGGGAAATGTAGGGAGGATGAGATGGGAATTTGGTTTGTCCTTCTGTGAGATAATTATTTTCCTTTACAGTAAGAATCCATGTCAGAGCTACAGGGGAGAGGTTAGTGGTTATTATCTGAAACTGAAATGTGTTGAGAATTTGTTATAAAAAAATGGAGATGGTTTCTTACACAGCTCTGTGGACATGACGGCTCATTCTCTGAGCGTCTCCAGGCTAAATCCAGCTGTCATTGGCTGAGAGGTGTGGTACACATTGGAGAGGTCGCCAGTCGATCATAGATTAATTATTATTGTCATCTTTCAAGTTCTGACCAATAGAAACGGTTAAACTTTTTCTTCTCTTTGAGCTTTTCCAGTCAGGGATCACCAGTGAATCATCTGTCTCCAAGTAACGGTCAGTCAGAGGTTTTTTTTTTTTAACCTCAAATGGATTTGACTGAGGTGAAATGTATAAAATAATGAAAATGAAACAAAATAAAATCTTAAAACAAAAAAACTCCATTATATTTGAACAGAGATAGAATAAAAAAAAATAATTAAAACCAAACTTTTTTTCCAAAATAAACTCAGAAAGATTTAAACTGACATTGAATAAAACTAAATAAAAAAAGAATAATAAAAACCAAAAATATTTCCTACATGAATTCAGATGGATTTGAACTAAATTATAAAGAAATAATAATCAAATAACAAAATAATAATCAAGAAAACAAAATAAAAGTATTTTTTGAGTAGCCTCAGGGTGGTTTTAACTGAGGTTAAATAATAATAATAATAATAATAATAATAATAATAATAATAATAAAAGAAATAAATTTGCTTTTTAATAACATCAGATGGATTTGATCTGGGTTATAATGAACACAATAATTTAAAAAATAAAATAAAACAAAAAAGGGCTTGAAAATAATGGCTTATTATGTTGCATGTTGGGAAATGTAGGGAGGATGAGGTTGGAATTTGGTTTGCCCTCCTGGGTTTGTGCAATCAGCAGCCAATCACAAGATATTTTTTGTCTTTTTTTTTTCTTCACCACTCTCTGAAAGACATTGGTCATCCAGTTATTGGTTGAAATATTGGGTAGAGCCTCAAAAGGTCATCAGGCCATCACAAAGGTCATCTTTTTAGTTGACTTCTGACCAATAGCATCAGTGGAAATGAGGTAAATCTGCACAGTGAGATAATTCTTTTCCTTCACAGCAAGAATCCAGGTCAGCGCTACAGGGGAGAGATTATTGGTTATTATCTGAAACTGAAATGTGTTGAGAATTTGTTGTAAAAGGAGTAGAGATGGTTTCTTACTGGTGATGGATGAGCTGAGCGTATCCACAGAGGCTGAGGTTGGCAGGAGATTGGTGAATGGTGGAGTAAGTGACTGTCTCCGTTTGTCCTTCTTGTCTAGGTTGGTGTTGTAGATTAGTGAAACATCGCAGGCTGGACAGGCAGATGATTTATAGAGGAGAGCTTGGAACATGAGGGCGGCCAGAGGAGTTAAAGGAGATTCTTGAGTTTTTTGGGGGTTTTTTTGGTTGGGTTTTTTTTAGAACCCCAGACAGATTTGAAGTGGAGGTTTAATTAAAAATGAGTTTAAAAAAAATCAAACGTTGGGTTGCAAGGCACATGTAGGTACGTTGCATGCTGGGGGATGAGGAGGAAAGAGGCAGAACTTTGCTTTTCCCTCCAAAATGTGGTAGGATTTTCTTTTCTTTTGCTTATCTTTCTTTCTTTATCTAGTCATAGTTTGAGATTTCTGATACTTCATTGAAAGGTTGGCAGGCCATCACAAAGGTAATCTTTTCTTTTAATAGTGTGTGGCATTCTAGGGGATGTAAGGAGGAGTAGGCAGGACTAAGTTTGCTTCTTAGGGCTTCATTTACTCTGCAGCCAACAGTTGTTTTCTTCTAACTGTCCCTTGAAACCCAGGGGCACATGGAGGTTAACAGCAATGACGTTTTATATAAATCACAACTACACTTACTGACCTAAAGAACTAAATCACCAAGTCAGCACCCAATAGAAAGTGTCCATTATGGTTTTATTTTGTTCCACAGGCAGACCTCTGATGCACTCAAAAAAATGACTCATTGAATTAACACAATATAAATGATGGCAGTTTTTCCATCCAATAAATATATCCTGGATCAACCAATTTCAGTTAAATTCCAGATGGATGGAAAAACTGCAATAATTTACATTCTGTTAATCCACTGAGTCTTTTTTTGAGTGTGGGTGTCTACCTGAATGACATGCAAGAAACTGCTACATCTAGATTAACCACCAGAGGGCATAAGTGATGACAGCATGAGTGAAGCGATGGTGTCACAGGTAGTCACCGGTGTGTCCGGGAGTCAGTTGGAGCAGCAAGTGGAGGTCAGCAGACACGGAGCATGACTTGTAGACGCATCAGACAGCACCACCAGCAGGTGATGGACTTTGATGGGGCTGTATTGCAGATTTTTGTGGAGGAGGTGGTACAGATCCATTAACCAGGCTTATGGAACATACAGATGTTACAGTAAGCAATGATGGAACTAGACTTCTTGTGCCCTTAGAGGCGTACAGATGTATGGTCCCAACATTGGACCACTCTAACACCTGTATGACCCACATATAGTGCCTATAAAAAGTATTCAAACCTTCAGGATTTGTTTACCCTTGTTAAGCAACCAAATAAACCATAGTCACCATGGTTAGTAACTAGTCATATGTACCCAGTTACATGTACTTTAATAAATTTTTTTGGGGGAAAAAGTACTTCAAGAAGTATTACAACACAGTTCTTTTTACCCTTATGTTAGGACTATTATTAAGTAAAATCATAAATCTTAAGTAAAGTTTCTAGATATGCTACCTACTGGGAGTAACTTAATTGAAAGAAGAATAAACATATTTTGACCAGAAATCCATGAGATACAGAAACACGGCCACAGTTAATGTGAAAGTGAGACCTCATGTTTAGAAACAAACTTCATTGTTTAAAGTTAATTTCTATCTGCTTATCCTGATGTTCCATTTAGAGGTCAAGTGAAAATATAAAAAATGCCATACATTGTCATTGAAAGTACTTTACTATGTTCTACACACATATTACCTTCATGAAGTATTGATTATGAGTTTAAAAAACTATTTATGAAACAGCTTCTACTACTTTAAATTTGTTACCGTGTAATCATGTTACCTAATTGTAGTATCTATTTTCGTTTTGGTCTACAAAATACCAGAATTTAACATAACTTTCTATTTTTTGTCTGTCTCATCACAACATTATACAATCTTAAATTGCATGTTACGATTATTTACTCTGTAGTTGACTATCCACTTTATCTAATACATTTTGTATCTAACATTTTTACATGAGTGAAAGTATGCTCAAATAGTGTTACTCTTACAATTTCAGTCCCTCTACCTAACGTTTCAGTGTAAAAACTGGTTTCTTCACAATATTATCAATGAAATAATATTAAGTAACATAAAATAAGTGATTAACAAGATATTCATCCTTTAAAGTAGCTGATCTTATTCAACTGAGGTCCAACGAGTTGGTGCTAGTATTTTACTAAAGAGTGGATTGGAGACAACCTGAGTGCAGTGACTGTGTCTAAAGTGATTGTATGTGTCAATAGCTACATATTTTTTCTCATGATGAATTTATGAAAGTAATAAAAAGGATAAAACTTCCGAAGGTTTGAAAATTTTTATTGGCACTATACGGCGCGCTGATGCACAAAACGACAACAAACGCTCATTGCCCAGCATGAGGGAATACAGATGTCTAGCCTAAATATGGTTCTTCTGTGACATCTTAACACCCCACATGCCAGGCAATGGCACGAAACGCCCTCCCAGGCCTATTGCCAGGAATATAATGCATACAGATGTCTAGCCTAAACATAGGTTTTCTGTGACATCTGTACACCACACAATGCAGGCAGTGGCATAAAACGCCCTCCGGTCTTATTACTTGGCATGTGGGACATACAAATGTACCGTTCTTACTTTTAAATGTATTGGATACTTGACTGGTTAAGTCAAGGATAAGCATAAGAACCCCATTGAAATATTCTTACGTACTTATGGAAACATTGTCTACAAAGGTCAACATTTTAAATATTTTGGATTCTTTGACTGGCTACAGTCAAGGAACCCTCAAAAGTTTTTTAAGGGCTCTTGAAAAGCCTGCCTACGAAGTCAAATAAGCTTATGAATTTGTTGGGATCCTTGAATAGCTACAGTATATGTACCCCTTACAAAAAATTATTTTCTCATGAAAAGCTTTGTCTGCAAAGGCCAATAAAGTTAAACATATTATGGCTTTGTTTACTGGGTACAGTATAGGTACTCCTTAAACATTTTTAAGAGCACGTGGAAAGCCTTGCCTACAACAAGTCAAGATCGTTTTTATATTTTTGGTTCTTTTTGTGATTAAAGCATAGGCACCCCGCAAAATATTAAATTCTTGTCAAGAGCCTGGCCTACAAAGGCCAAGAAATATTTAAAATTGTTGGGTTCCTTGACTGGCTACAGCATAAGAACCCCATTGAAAATTTCTTAAGTGCTTATGGAAACATTGTCAACAAAGGTCAACATTTTTTATATTTTGGGTTCCTTGACTGGCTACAGTATAGGTACCCCTAAAAATTATTAATGGCTTGTGGAGAGCCTAACCAACAAAAACAAAGAAACATTCAAAATTGTGGGGTAGCTTGACTCACTACAGTATAACTACACCTCAAAAATATTTTAAGGGCTTGTGGAGAGCCTTCCCTAGTGGAGAGGTTGGGTTGTATCGTAGGTCTTTTAGGATATCTGCACACCCCTCATGCCAGGCAATTGTGTGACTTACCCTCCAGGATTATTGCTGGACATGCTGGGCATACAAATGTCTGCTTCCAACATTGGGACAATTTGACATCTGTAAACCCCACATGCAAGGCAATGACATGAAATGAAACGCCCAACCAGGGTAAATACATGGTACGTGGGACATACTGATGTCTAGTTCCAACTGCCACTGGGACATCTGTATGCTTCACAAGCAAGGTAAATGTATCTCTACAATCCACTCTCTCTCAAACCTACAAATAAAACCCTATCCAATTCCATCAAAAGCTAGTGATGCTCTCCAATGAGTCTGCGAGTCACACTCTGTGTTTGCTGACCTTCACCTGCTGCTCTGACTGACTTTCGGACACTCTGATAACAGCCTGTGACACCATTGCTTCACTCACGATGCCACCACTCATGCTCTCTGGTGCCTCCTCTGATGTAGCTGTCTCTTGCAAGTCAAAATTTTTTACACCCGCCTGTCATCTGCCTGTGGATTCGTGTTAAACCCGGTTCACACTGTGGGATTTTCAGCCACCGCCTAGGTCTGGCTTATGTCACACTTTGCAAGCTCCAGAGAGGTGGAACACTGTGCAGAGCAAGATTTCAGTGAGTCAACCTGCAGTGATAAAACGTCATATACACCGTCTCTGGTACCAAAGTTCCATACATGTATCAGCTTTTTTGCTCCACATGTTTTTGACGGCGGCAGAAACATTCAGTGTGAACCGGGCATTATTCAGACACCTCCTACTGGTTACTGACTTGGTGAAAAAAATTGTGGTCAGTAAGTGTAGTTGTGAATTGATAAATTTTCACCCATACTGCTGTCAATCTCCTATTGCCTTCCTTGGTCTGAGGAGATAAACAGTTTTAATTTTAACAGTTTAACTGTTTAGGTATGGCAGGGAATCCCCTTATTTCTCCGCATCAATATAGGTGCCCTTCAGAAGTATTTAAAGAGCTTGTGGAGAGCCTACCCACAAAAGCCCAGGAAAATAGTAAATATGTAGGGTACCTTGACTGGATAGAGTCTGGATTGTGAAAATATTTGCCTATATATGCTAAGAAAAAAGTAAAGATATTTGGGACCCTGACTGGCTACAGTGTGAGTACCCATATACATTTTTAGGGGCTTGTGCAAAGTCTTGCCAATAAAGGCTAAGACAAATTTAAGATATTTCTTATCTTGACTGGCTACAGAGTACTAATCAAACATTTTTAGGGGCTTGTGAAAAGCCTTGCCTATAAAGGCTTCATGAATGCTTAAGCTCATGGGCTCCTTGACTGGTTACAGTCTGGGTAGCCCTCATAAAGGTTTAATGGGTCTTGCGAAAAACCTTGCCTACAGAGCTAAAGAAACGCTTGAGGATGTTTGGTTTCTTGGCTGGCTGTGATATTTTCTCTTTGCAACCGTGATTTGGTGGCTGCTTTGATCCTACTTCATCTCCATCAGTTTTCATAGGAATTTGCTCCTCAGACATTGAGTTTTCCTTCTCATGTACTTCTTCAATTGACTGGTCTGGGGCTACCCTTTTATAACGTCCCTTGCTGTATTTTTTAAGGAACTTCTGGAGTGTCACTCCAGCTCCATGTTTCTGATTTTTCCCAATGGATGTTGGAGCTGCTCGATCTTTGGAAACAGGGTTGGATTCTTTTTCCTTAGAGAGAAGATTATTTATCTTGGTTATTTCTAAATTCTCAACACAGATTAACTTGTCAACAATCTTAACATTTGATTCCTCCTACTTAAAAAACAACAATAAATATGCTGAAACATTAAATTCTTTCAAATTGATGCCTAATACCTGTTCACGGTTTGCTTCGATTAATAAAATCTGGTACATTAATTTTAGTCTGTAATCTAATTTTTTATTGCTATTCTTTATTATGCCACTATAATATAATGTATATGTGCTTGGTTGTGTCATGTCAAGCACTTTAATTTGCCGCCTTGCTAAAAAAATATGCTGCACAAATAAACCTGACTTGCAAAATTTCTAAAAAAAATGTTTACGATTTTTTTCTTTTTGAGCATGTCCAAGTACCTTGTTCTGTGTCTAGTTTTCAAACTTTGAGTACCCGCCCCTTGAACGGTTTCTTCCTACTCATGTTTGTAACATCTGATTCTTTCTCTTTAAAGATAAAATCATTTACCTTGATGATGTCTGAAAAATCTTTAGAAATGATTTCATTCGTTGTTCTGAACTCTGATTCCTGATTCTCAGGAAGAGATTTCCTCTCTTGTGACACCTCTCTTTCCTCTTCGAGGTCTGGTTCCTCTGGTATCACTGGTAGCAGTTTCAGGACCACTGGAAGATCCACCTGGAACCATCCATGGTGGAAGGTGTGGAAGTTCTCCCCAAATCTGTGGATCCCTCCACACATCTGGGGATTTTAGAATACAAATTTCCTTTAAAATTAATTTCATTTCAAATTGATGGGATTGGGAACATTAATATACAGTAGTGTACAGTAAGGGCTGCATTATGTATTAAAGGTTGAATATGAAACTTTTTCATAAGAAGCTGCATAATGGTTGTTCTAACCTGGCAAAAGCCAGATCTATGTCTAAACTTGCTCCAACTGAAGTCTACAGATTGATCTGGAACTGCTCCCATAGAACTTTCTGATCCCATTCGAAATGCGCCTCGGATCGAACACGTGTCTGTGGATTTTAAAAACTAATTTTGATACAGAGACCGATGGCAAAGTTACTTTAGATTTTGTGTAAAAACACTACGTTGACAACAACTGCATAAGAAGAAAGAGACGATGGGCCATAGCCTCCAGGACGAAGAAATGAGTAACAAACACGGAGAAAAACTCTGTATATCTGACCATGTGGAAAGTAGCAGCAATGTCGGGGGTAAAGAAGTCGGTGGAGTGAAAGCCAGCATGGAGGAGAAGCTCTACAAGCTCTAGGTGAATGTTTTACATGCTATAGCTAGTGTTAGCTCACGTTAGCTGTGTGACGTCATACATGCGATTTCTGACTTCTGATTTGTAGGCTTTTTAATTGCAATTTTTACAATCATATAAATTCCAAAACACTTGACAAACACAGTCGTATAGAGCCCCGTTCTGGTGATGCGATCTCTGGCTGTTACTGAAACTGACCAATCAGATGCATACGCTATCCGTTGACGGAGAGTTAAAAATTGGGCCTCTACTCCGTGCGTCTTTGCGTTGGTGACGAACAGCCCTTGCGTTGACGGATAATGGCATTGCGTCAATCCGTCTCCGTCAAAACACAGAAGCATGAACTAGGCTTTAGGCTCCCCATATCTCTGGATTTCGTTAAAGCTTTACATGTTTGATCTAACCATGAAAGGTGTCTTTGACTTTTCCTTCCTTTAAAACTCACTTTACGACTGAAAGAGGTAGTCACATGTTTTATTTTATTAAGAAAAAAGTCGCAACCATCTTGTATATGGTATATTACTTCGTTAAGATTTTGTATTTGATGTTTTGGTGTTAGATCAGCATAAAAAGATGCATCTTTGGATGAATTACCAAATTTTCAATTTGTGAGCGTTGTGGTGAGAAATTTACAATTATGGTCTGAAATACATTACAAAGAATGTACGTTTTTGTAATTTTATC
>JAPXFQ010002903.1:0-25157 GCA_028564705.1 Apricaphanius iberus
AGTTAACTAGTAAGAGCACATTTTTGCATTACAAGTTAACTAGATAGCTCCAAAAACAGCCACTGGTGTGTGTTTTGTGCGCACTAGTTAACCAGTGAGCTGCTTCACTGCCACACACGCAAACTAGTGAGACTTCAATTATTCTACTAGTTAACTAAGCTACTAGCTTGTTTGTGTTTTTAGTTGTAACTAGTTTACTGGTGAACAAAATATGCATGAAACTAGTTAACTAGTAAGGCCCGCAACACCCGCACTGGTAAACTAGGGGGTATTTTTGCCTTTACATGTTAACAAGTGACCATTTTGGCAACTCACTAGTTAACTAGTGGTGCTGAAATTGCCTTCACTAGTTAACTAGTGGGCGTGGGGCCGACTAGTAAACTAGTGACACTTTTTGCACATCACTAGTTCACTAGTGGGCATTTTGGGGCACACTAGTAAACTAGTGACACTTTTTGCACCTCACTAGTTAACTAGTTGTCATTTGTGTCTTCACTAGTTAACTAGTGAGCAGTTCGGCCTTCACTAGTTTACATTTAAGTGTCCCACTGAAGCCACTAGTTTACTAGCTAAAGTTCCTTTGGCCAGCATGTTAACTTGTGTGCCACATCCAAATGTTTTGGGTGGGATTTTGTGAAATTCTGCCCTGTGATTGGTTGTCATATTTTACTTGCACAAAGGGAGCCAATAGAAAGCCTCAATTTAAGGAATTCTCCGCGTCCTAATTAGAATTCTGTGCCACTAGCTGACTAGTGTGAATTTAGGCTTGAACTAGTTTACTAGTATAATTTATGACCTCACTAGTTAACTAGTTGTACAATGTGCCTAGTGAGCCTGCTGTCACCACCTAGCTAGCTAGTAAGCCATTTATTGTTCACTAGTTAACTAGTGTCATTGACCTACTCCAACTAGTTAACTAGTGAGGAGTTATGCCTTCACTAGTAAATTTGTGCACATTCTTGGCTGTCTCTAGTTAACTAGTGAGACACAAAAACCTTCAACTAGCTTACTGGTATGCAATTTGACCTTTACTAGTTAACTAGTGGACATTATCAGCTCTCACTAGTTAACTAGTGAAACCTAAATGTGTTCACTAGTTAACTAGTGGGCATTTTTGCTGTCACTAGTTAACTAGTGGGCATATTTTGACCCTCATTAGTTAACTAGTTCACAAAAACATGGCTCACTAGTTAACTAGTGGACAGAAATGGCTTGCATGTTCATGACAATTATGCCTGATATCAAGATATCAGAATAAATGCTCATTCGGCTTGCCATAGGGTCCTGTACCAGAGGCCTGGGAGCTTGAGGGTCCTGCGCGGTATCTTTGCTTTTCCAAGTACTGTTATTTATCCGACTGAGATTTCTGAGATTCTTCCAGAGATCTGCTTGAGCCATTTCTTCAGTTTGGGGGTCACTGCCCCCCGAGTGCTCCGATTACCACAGGTACTAGTGTCACCTTCATCGTCCAAGCCTTCTCTGGCTCCTCTCTGAGCCATTGGTATCTCTCGAGTTTCTCATGTTCCTTCTTCTTGATGTTACCATCACTTGGTATTGCCACATCCACCAAAACGGCTTTCCTCTGCTTTTTATCAACCACCACAATGTCCATTCTGTCTGTCTGGATCTGGAAGTCCCACAGGATCTTTGCTCTGTCATTCTCCTCCACCTTTGGAGGTGTTTCCAACTTTGACCTTAGGGTTTCCAGCCCATATCCAAACAGATGTTTCTGTAAACTATGCCAGCCACTTGGTTATGATGTTCTATGTATGCTTTCCCTGCCAGCATTTTACAAGCTGCTGTTACATGCTGGATTGTCTCAGATGACTCTTTGTACAGCCTATACCTTGGGTCTTGTCTGGTGTGGTAGATCTGGGCCTCTATTGACCTGGTGCTCAGAGCCTGCTCCTGTGCTGCCAGGATGAGTGCCTCTGTGGTGTCCTGTAGGCCAGCCCTCTCTAACCATTGGTAAGATTTCTTGAGATCAGCCACTTCAGTTATGTTCCGGTGGCACATCCCATGTAAGCGCTTCTCCTCTTGCCATCTTGCCATTGTCTTGACATTCACCAAGTACGTCATCCGTTGAAGCCTTGTCCTTGATGTACTCATGGAGCTTCGATGTTTCATCCTGGATAGTGGCTCTCATGCTCATGCCCTTGCCTCGCTTGGTGACCATCCTACAACATTTTTCAAGCCCGAATTTCATCCCTATGTCATTGCTGTAGATCCTGGTAGTGTGGATCAGGCAATCAATGTCCCGTTCGCTCTTAGCATACAGTTTGATGTCATCCATGTAGAGGAGGTGGCTGATCGTTGCTCCAGTCTTGAGATGGGATCCATAGCCAGTCTTGTTGAATATTTGGCTTAGGGGGTTGAGACCTATGCAGAACAGCAGTGGGGACAGAGCATCACCTTGGTATATGCCACATTTGATGGACATTTGTGCAAATGGCTTGCCATTGGCCTCAATGGTGGTTCTCCACAACCTAATCGAGTTACATACATCGAGTTACCCTTCATTGTGATTACTGCTGCAAGCCTTTTTGGTAGAATGTAATTTTATTAATCGAAAAAGGAAACATTTTGCCCATTTTTCCTATGTCATATTTTCAAGCTAAATAATTATTCACCTCCTGTCAAAGACTATTAGTTGAATATAAGACCTGGACTTTGCCTGGACAATTAGAACACATGGATATGTTTTGATCAAACCGATTCATTATAATTCTGGTTTTGTGTTTGTCCTGTTGGAAGGTAACCGTGCACTAAGGTATTTTGTAACCTCTAATGCAGTGGGGCAAAAAAAAAGATTCTGGCAGCCAGCAATTGTGCAAGTTGTCCACTTAAAAGATGACAGGTTGTAAGACACAGACAGAATGTAAAAACGAATCCAGGAAATCAAATAATACGATTTAAATAATTGATTTTTGCAGTGCTGCAGAAAATAAGTGTTTGGCCAGTAACAAAAGTTCACCTCAATACTTTGTAATGTAACCTTGGTTGGAAATGACAGAGGTCAATTGTTTCCTTTAGGTCTTCAAAAGGTTTGCATGCAGTGTAGCTGGTATTTTAGAATATTTTTCATGCAAATATTTTCTAGAGCTGTCATGTTTTTGAGCTGTCACTGGGAAACACAGACTTTCAACTGCCACCACAGATTCTATATTGGACTGACGTCTGAAAACTGGCTAGGCAGAACCTTGAAATGCTTTGTATGTTGCCTCTCCTTTGTTGCCCGGGCAATTTGTATTGGATTATTATTTTGCTCGAAGATTTCATTGTTAATGCTCTCACTGATGGAAAAAGATTTATGCCCAAAATATCAAGATACATTCTTGATATTCTACATTCATACTTTCCTTAATACAGATCAGTTGTCCTGACTCCTTTGCAGAAAACTAGCGCCTCAGCATAATGTTTCCACCCCCATGGTTCACAGTATGTATGGTGTTTTTGGGATGCAACTCAGCCTTCTTACTCCTCATGGTGAGCGGCATTTATACCAAACAGCACTATTTTGGTCTCATGTGATCACAAGACATTCTCCCAATCTTCCCCTGGATAACCAGGATGATCTCTAGAAAACCTTAGGCAGGTCTGGATTTGTGATGTCTTAAGCAGAAGGACATTCCAAGGACTGCTGGATTTTAATCCATGACGTAGTGTGTGTGTAGTCTGATTGTTTAAAGGTGTGGGCAGGTGTCTTTTATATAGATAAGTTTAAAAGGTGTCATTAATAAAAGTTACACAAATAAATTATTTAAAAACCATTCCTTTGTGATTTGTTGGCTTTTTTTTACACATTTAAAGTGTATCTATACTGAAAATTACAAACATCTCTCATATTTTTAAGTGGGAAAACTTGCACAAATTGTGGCTGCCAATCCTTTTTGCCCCACTGTTGGTATTCCTGCAAGGGGTGCCCTGTTTCTTGTTCCATTCATCTCCCTATTACCTCCACTAACTTCCTTGTCCTTCATAAAGAAAAGCACCATCATAGCATGAAACTGCCACCACTATGAGTAACGCTGGGGATTTCTTCAGGGTAATGGCAGTCAGTTTTTGGTCAAATAGAACGAGTTTATTGAAATCCATAATAACGTATTTCTTGCAAAGCTCTTTTTATGCAGTGACACTTTTGTAAGGTTCTGCAAAGCTGACTATATCTGAAAAGCAATTCTATAAACTGAAAAGATCAACTTCCACATCTATGGATATTCTTTCAGTCTTATGTAGTCCTGGGAATTACTATTCCACATCAATGTGTTCAGACATCTAAAACGTTTGCATTTCTCTCCGTGCCAGGCAGTTTAGATTCAAACGCACTCAAACAAAGCCTTGCATTTTCAAAAAACATTTAAAGTAGCAACTTTAAAATAAATCAAAATAATTGGTATTAAGGTGAATATTTCAAAGTGTGTTGTATTTAATTAACATATTATTAAGATAATTTACAACATATCTATTAGCCTGCTGTTGGAGATGTAAACTTCCAGAAGTTATTGCCTTTCTAAACATATTTTTTTTCTTCCAAGAGTGGAATTTTTTAGACTGAAATAACTTACAGAACAAAATAAGAGTACCATATATTGTTTACTGAATACATAATATAATTTTGAGTTAATCAGAAGGTTACCTTATGAAGCCAGAGTTTTCCCTTTACACAGCCAGCTTATCTTCAGTCGTCAGGCCAACAGTGACGTGTCTCTAAACAACACACAACACACATGGTGTCAGATCCCCCCCTACCATTCACTCTAGTTGACTGAAATGCAAGTACAAGAGAACAAGGGAAAGTATTTAATTATTCAAATGGGCAGATACTTTTTTGTGATAAATATTGAAAATTGAATTCATTTGATTAGATATTTTGAGAAAGAGCATTTATTTGCAACAAAAAACTTTAACAGCAACATTTGGTTTGAGAAGTTTTTCTACCAGATGGCATTGCTATATAATGTTTGTGTTCTTTGCAATGGTTAATTATTAATGAGAGTTGTGGCAGGATGCTTCTTTAACCAGATGTTTACCTTGTGTTTCACTAGAACACAGACAACAGAGCTATAACTGATTGCTTTGTCATCTTCCACTCTCCCCTACAATGAACTTCCTCAAACTGAAGTTAAACTGCTCACACTGCCTTTTTAACATCAATTATGTAGCATTTGACAGTTTACACAAAAGTAGTGCCATGCATTATTCATGCGAAAGTACACACAAATATATTTCCCAGCCAAAGATAGCCAATAAACTCCCTGGCGGATGCGAGCAATAGTTAGAGAATGACCTTCTCAAATAATACTAATAACAAAAAAAACACAAGCTACAGCTAATATCACCCTTACAAAAAAAAACATTCCAACTGCCTTATCTGCGCTTGCAAAGCCATCATGTCATTGGTGAACTTTTAAAACAAGGAAGATAAATTGTTCACATGGCAGACATATACACGCATCTTAAACCTCTCCACATTTTGTCATATTCTGTTCCATGTCTCAAAATTACTCCAAAAAATGTAAAGCCGCATTTTGTATTTACTATATCTTTCCATCAGCAAGTTTACATTCACACAGTAATTGTATTTGTATTAGTATTTGTTGAGGGGGGGAAAATAATTTGTATTTGAGTAAAATTCTAAATAGGCTTAAAAATTATTTTGTTGTTTACGGTATACCTTTAATTGACATTATTATCTATTTGAATAATTATGGATATGCAATAAAGGTTGATCTTTTTCCATACATCCAACAATGAACATGTGACAGGAAAGTAATTGAAACGAGACCAAAATTAAGACCACTGTGGCCACAAAACCTTTAATAATTATTTTTTTTTAAGTTGTGGGGGGGGCAGTTGTACTTCACAAAGAAGGTCTCTGTTGTATGTTATAGTTTGTGTTCCAAATGTATCTGTGTTCTGTAGTTATCCTTTGAGTTCTGTTGTTGTCTGTGTTTGGTGGTTATTGTCCACCACCATCATAGAGATGGTAGTGCATGGGAGATAAGTGTCTGCCTTGAGCCTAATAATAGTGTGGCGCAAGACCACCAGAAGTGCAGGTGAATTTCTTACTGCAAGGATGCATTTATGTGGGTGGTGTCATGCTGGAAGTCTTTCTTGATCCCAAATACAAATATTTCATGACGTATTTGTTAAAAATAAATATTTGTTAAAACATGTTATTTGTGCCTGTGATGGACTGGCGACCTGTCCAGGGTGTACCCCGCCTCTCGCCCGTTGACAGCTGGAGATAGGCACCAGCCCCCCCGCGACCCCTTGAGGAATAAGCGGTTCGGAAAATGGATGGATGGATGTTATTTGGGCCTTTCCGGATACAGTAGTAGTAGTATTGGAGATGTTTTCCTTTTATATGTGTGTATTGTTGCGAAGCAATTCAGAGTTACCAGGATGATCCTTAGCCTACTTCTTTTCCTTGTCCAGCTTCTTGGCCTTATCTTGGTGGGTTTTGCAGTTTAGGCAACGTTTTTTTATTTATTCTGTTTTTGGATGATCTATGTATATGTATGTTTGTATGGAAATATCAGCAACACTATAAAATGAATGTTGAATGGTGCTCTTTAAAATGTTCAAAGCTTTGGAAATTGTCAGTTAGTCTAACCTTTAAACCGCTTTACTATTTCATACCAAAATTGTCTGTTGTGTTCGTTGATTTTCAGGAGGTTTTTGTTTAACAAACCTCTGTGACATTCAAATTATGTATTTATACTGTGATAGATACCACCCAGATGGACTCTGAGTTTCATTTAGTGTGTCAGAGTAAAGGAGCCAAATACAGGTGCTTGTAACTTTACTTTTTTTGCAAAAACAAATTCAAAATCATATATAATTTTTGGGGTTCTAGAATGACAAAACTGATCAAGTTAAATGAGATGCTATTGTAAAGTTTATACAGACAGAGAACATTGCCAATTTATTATTTGATACGTAGCAGACTGGTTAGCTTTATCTTATGGTTTTGATTAGTGACCCATGTCACAATCTCTTCTTGATTATCAAACAAAGCCGAAAACAATCAGGTTTTAACAAGGCACAACAATACATCATTAATGCACTTTTTAATCTGTTCAGTTCATCCTAAAGGGCCCTTGCAGCACGTATATTAACAAATTATTGGAACCCCCCCCCCCCCCCCCATTAAGCTGGTTTTATGTAATCTAAATAAGATTTTCACTGATTTTGGACCTTCCATTTTCTGCCAAACCTGTCGCTGATCGTTAATGTGATTTAAACACAGACCTAAATCTCCGTCTTATCCAATTAATTTTCAGCGCAGGCAAAAGAGTGGCTAATGATGTTATCTTACCTAATTAACCTGTATAGGGATTCAACTTCAGGACAGGGGATTGTTCATCCTTCATCCAAGCACTCATTATTATCATTATAATCATTATCATAAAAGGACTAACTTATGTGGCCGTTCCACCACCATTAATATAGATTGAGTCTTTTTGGAGAGAACAATCCTTTGGGGTCATTTTTAATTATCAGTAACAAGATGGGAATTCTAGCAAAGCTGAGTAAATTCAGTTGTGGCCATAGCAAGAAGCTGATTCCCATGAATCTGCACAACATGATCATTATGATTGCCAATGAGAACGATGTTCTACCACCTTCAAAGTTTTTCACCATCAGCTCTGTGAATGACTCTTAGCTTCAACCTATTACTGCTGTACACTTGGAGAAGATCAATAGCCTTCATTGGGCGATGTGTCATTGGTTAATCGGATATTGATGAGGATATTGACATGCGCCTAACTAATCTCAGGTGTATTTCTGGCTTTCATATGTTTCTTTAACTATGCCCTTCATCTAAGTCCATATAAAGCAGCCAACTGACACTTCCTTTTTGACACTGATATGTAAACTTGAATGGTATTGAGTATACTGCATGGAGACACAATTTTGTAAAGATGTGACAACATAATTTTCTATCAGATAAGAAATGCACTGTGCTTTTTTAAACGCAAAGACACCAATATTGCAATTACTTTTACTGTATGGCTTTCTGCTTTTTCTCTGTTTTTTTTTAGAATACTTTGCTATTTGTTTGTTGATCTGAATACAGTTAATTTCATGATTTGATACTGCTTTAAAGATATATAATATATATATATATATATATATGTTTTTTTATCAATAAATATAAACAAAACTGGATTTGTGCAATAATACATGTTTGAGAGATGTAATATTTTAAGAGGGATTTTGAGCAACTGTGTATACATTTGTGTGTTCTACTTTGACAAATCCAGATTGATCAAAAGAGCAGTGCATTAGCGAGTACATGAGAGAGCACCCAAAGGTGACCCTGACTAGTGGCATCACCACAGGCCTCCAATAAGCTGCTCCTCAACCTCTGCACTGCAAATCACAAATCTCCAACTTTTAGCCCTGCTGCTGTTGGTTTGATTATTGTTTATAGATACAACCGAGAATTAAAGCATGGCCCGCAGGCAGCATAATTATTTACAGCTGAAAACTCATATCATTACCAGCATGCTCCTAATTGCCAGAAGTAATATCAATGTTAGTTGATTAAGCATTTTTTTTTCATCTTCAGCCTCCATAATGTGCAGAGATTGTTTTTCCTCAGCATATGGGGCGACGGTTTATCTCCATACAGCTGTTCATCTGGCTTTGCTTCCATTTTTTTCTGTTCTGTTCACTCCAAAACACAAAATCTTCAGAGAGAAGCGATCGATTGCATCAGTTTTTCTTGTTCGCTCACAAGGTCAAGGAAAGCACAATAATCATTCTTGATTGTAAAAAAAAAAAAAAAAAAAAAACTTTTATCTACATAGACATTTCAAGCAGATACAGATGGACTCACAGCAGCCACAGAACACTCATGGTGATATCAGAGCCACTGAGAAATGTGTGAAGCTAACTTATTTCTCTGCCAAATGATTGATTAAAATAAATGTTTATTTGGCCAAGGTCCCTCTTCCTTCTCTGTGGACTTGTCAGAATACTTCATCCTGTTTTTAAAGCAAAAAGAAAAATTAGGCTATTAATAAAATGACCCATGAAAGAAGAAAAAAATACATAGGCCTTGAAGGCTACTTTATTATTCACATGTAGATTACTCAAACATCACTGAAACTTTGCAGCAGTAGCAATCTATTCCTTGGATCTGAGCACATAAGTCTGTCTTACGTTCATTATGTTGGTTTATAAAATTGCTGCACAATGGATGACTTGACAAAGTTGGATAGGTTTCCTTGAATAGAAATATATATATATATATATATATATATATATATATATTATATATATATTATTTACCAAATGCTACAGTAATCAAATCAAACTTTATTTATATAGAGCTTTTCAAACTACATAGCTTCTCAGATGCTTTACAGATTCAAATGACCCCACAAACCCCATCCTTCCCAACCCATAATAAAAACCATCATCACAACTACATAAGATAGTATATAGACAATACATTGAACTTGAGTGAGGTGTAGTAAAATGAAAATCAAACAGGAATGTATGTAACTGGATATTAATATGTCTGTGTGATTGGTTTGATTTGTTTCAATGTTTCATTATACAAGTTGGAGCTGTTCATCTCTAAAATTAATTGGAGATTAGGTTTGCTGTGAATCTTTTAAATACTATTTCTCTATGTGTGTAATTATCCAGATTATTGCTAATCAGTCCAAGTATTTTAGATTTTAATGAGAAAGTACTTCATGTCAACAACTAAAAGTCATTAATAATGAGGAGACAAGTGTAAAGAACTTGCCTTCATGTATGTGGCTAATATACTAACAGCTTAAATTTTGTTTCCAATGCTGACACTAAATTGATAGCTCCTTGAAAGCTAATTTCTCTAGAAATGTTTTTTAAAACAGGCTTTGGTTTTTATTATCAAAACTCTCATCAATAAACAATAGCACACTATCTTACTTTAAAAAAAAATGCATTAATCGGGACACCACTTAAGAAAGTATATTTTAGTATCTCATTGCAAAGTTGTGTGATAGACAAGCGTTTTGACTTGGGTGTACCCCACCTCTTCGCTAGGAAAGGCTCTAACCTTCACTAATAAGCCTGAACGGGCCGTTATGAGTACAGAAAATGGATGATGGATGAAATGTTAGTTTAATTTTGTCAAAAAGTGTATGTATCTACTTGTCAGTCATTGTTGTTTCTGGATTCATTTTTGCTTTGCTTTCTCCTTGACCACAGAGTTTGTAAGGCCTCATAATAGAGGGGGTGAGTCACATTTTTCAAAAAGAGCTCATGTGAAGCCTGAACTCTCCTTTTATCATACTTGGGAACAGATGTTGTAGCTATAAACTTGCTTTACATGATACACAAAAAAGGAGAAAAGTCATTGAAGGGACAGTTAAAATTTAGCACGGTTTCATCAGAATCTGTCATACATTGAAGAGAAAACTAACATTACCCCCAAATTATCGTGTTTACTAAGAATTTCATCACTGGATCTCATGCTTCAACAGTCAAAATTGTGCAGCAAAGTGGAATGATTATTAAAAGGGCAATGCAAATAGTGATTAAAAGTAGGCCTTGGGTCATCATTAGGACATGATTTCAGAGAAACTGAGAGCAAGGAAGAAGTGTTTGAGAAACATCTTCCTGACCAACAAGAGCTGTTTTGCATGTCACTGACTCTTCATGACAAAGCCTTATTATGTCATTTTTGACAGACAGTGAGTCTTCTCTGTTGATGAGCACATTGACTGAAAGTTCAGGCATAAAAGGCTTAAGGAAATTAGATAGTTATTGAAATGAAACTTTATGCTAAAAACACATTTGTTTTATTCGTCATTTAGTCTGAGATGGACTGATGTCATTGTGCAATAAAGGTCTTTTGAACTTTATAAAGCGCAACAGACTAGAGGCAGTGCTGTGTCAGTGGCTACAAGGTTAGGCATGCACAATATATCAAGTCGACTATTGTCCAGATATGTTGGGTTTAATAGCTGCAATAGTATCACTTTGATTAGAAATTATTCCAAAGTGACATCAACATTTTAATGTAATTTTTATGTTAACAAATCAGTTAGGTAACAGATCAACTTAAGTTATCAGTTAGCAGACTGAAGGTGTAGACCCGAGACATGGTGGTTAAATTACAATTTAAGATTGCTGCTCTTGTAATGGATATAAGAGCTATAGTAAATAATATGTCTTTTTTTTTTTTTTTTGCTTGTTTGTTTATTTGTTTGTTTCAAATTTGCTGTTATATGGTCAAATACTTTTTACCAGGCAAACTCTCAGTGAGTAAAATCTCTAAATAAACTGTTGTTCCCAAAAAAAACAATCTATGTCAGATCTGTAAAGATTTCACACATTGGTCTCTGCAGAATTCCCTTGTGAAGTAAATAAATAAACTTATCTTGTGTTTTTTTCAAGAACAAAAAATATTAACCAAGAATTTGCAAAATATTACTTTAAAAGCATTAGGTTACATTAGTAAATTACACATTTACACCCATGTAGACAAACCCATGGTTTTGAGACTTGAGCCATTGCAGATCCACCAAAGAAACCAAAGAAGACGCTATCAGGAAAAGAGAGGAAAATAAAATGGGCTGCAAAAGCTGAAAGCTGCTGGAGCTTCACTGCTGGAGAAGGCTTGTTTAACCCTGATTCACATTGGGTGGCATCCTGTCTGCACCCTGGTGTGAATCAGGGGTGAGGAATCAGTGGTGAGGTACACCGCAGCTTTCACCTTCTCAACTGCACCAGGTTGTTCTCCTCATTTACTGCACAACTCCCATGGTTCCTCCTGCTCACTCAGAGACCAGCAAGACAGGTCAGAGAACACTTTCTTCCCTTCACTGCTGTAAAATATATTTTCTGTCAAACTGTTGCTCAGTTTGGGTCAAAGTAGGATTAGCTTCTAAAACCGAGTGTGAATGAGGCATTCGAGATGCAACAGGATGTACTATGGATGCTGATCTAGCCATGTTCCTGGACTGGTAAGTAAATAATAAATGCTTGTTCCGGCATTATTTGGTCATGATGATTTAACACAGTGCCTTGAAAACTGATGGTTTACCTACTGAGACGTGGTTAGTTTAATGTTTTTTTTTTGTTTTGGCTGCCAAGGTTGTAAAACCGTCAGTACACTTCTTCAGCTGCCCCCCATAGAGGTTTGCTTTTACGAAAATGGCATTACATCGCAAGCTTTGAGAGGGTGACAGAGAGAAAATATCCAGAAATTGCGGAGTGTGTCTGAAAAAAAATAGGCTTAATTAAATAAACAGTAATTTGCAAAAGTATTTGAATATATTCAGTAAAAACTGTGCAATCTTTCAAAGAATGTTCTTTGTAAATTCTTGTGAAAGGAAACCATAAACTAGTTAGTACATAAAAAAAAAAATACTGTAATGTGAGTTTTTTATGTAGAGACTCAAATAATCTCAAACTAATGAATGAATAATATGTGCTAAATGACTGTACACATACTAGGTGCACTGGTCAGTTATTTTAATAAAGCCATATGTAATAAAATAAGATTTTTTCTTAAGGAATGTTACTTGATTTATACAACCAGGAACAGAACTGCCAAGGCTGGAAAAACTCAGTAATAACTGGTCATACTTGCAGCGATTTTCATCCTAAATAGAAGGAGTTACTAATGAAAAAAATCATCAAATTTCCCGATGTGAATTGCAGCAAAAGAAGAGCTCTGTAAGTTTTCATTAATCAATTTAAAATGTTCTTCCTTAATTTGTAATAATTTTAGTAATGAAAACAAATATGATTTAACCACAAAACTGCATTAATCTTTATGAGTCGGTATACTTAATTGTTCCTTATATATATATATATAATCTGAGGATGTGTTGGAAGTCAAAACATCACAGTTCTGGAATGGAAAAATTAGCCATAATACCAGGTACACTGTGTGCAAACCTAGTAAAGATCTACAGGAAATTTGACCAATAAGATTGCCAAACAAGGTTACGTCATTAAGTGTTCAGGTAAACATATAATTGATGTTTCTTCGTTACTTTTTTCTTTTATATTGTATTTTATATGTATATATTTGGTCATATCCTGCCTTGATAGTTAAAGTTACATTAAATCCAGATACAAAGGTGCCAGGAAGAAGTCTTAAGAAAATCCTGGAAACAACAGCTGATTGCTGGTATGTTTACCTATGATCTCAAAGGTCAGTTGGGGACCTAAACTTCTATCTAAACATGTAGAACATGTATCTTTGAAATGTAAATGTACAATGCCAGCTGAATTCACATTTTCTTCAGTGGACATGCAACACTGACCCTTAAGGCAGTAGCAAACTCATTAGGGTATTCATAGACTTTGTGTCCTCTGCTTCTTACCTTTTAAGTTTTTAAAGGGTATAATGTTCACTCTGTGAGTTTAACCCAGATTCTGTTTGAACTTTTAATGATCTATTTCCTACAGTTAATGATTCAACACTCACTTTACTACTGTGTGTATACACTGATTAACACACAAGGAAAGCAAGCACACTTCTAGACTTTAATTTAAATGAGTTAAACTGTACTCAACTACAATGAGTACATTTTGAAATATTTAGTTGTATAGTTGTGAATGTTTATCATTTTCATGTCATTTTGAAATACACGTTTATGCCAGCATTTGACTAGAATAGAATAGAATACAATTACCCTTCATTGTCCCACAGTGAGGAAAGGCAAGTGTAAAAGAATGAAGTGTGGACAGGCACATTCACAAAAAGTAAAAAAAAATAATAATAATAATAAAAAGAAATTTACCACATAAATAAACTGTGCAACTAAGCATGTGTTGGTTCTCTCCGGTTACTCCGACTTCCACCCGCAGTCCAAAGACATGACTCTTAAGTTAACTGGTTAACTCTCTAAATTGTCCTTAGAAGAGAGTGTGTGTGTTTACATGTTTTTTTGACCTGTCAGCTATGTATGCTGTTTTGGCATATGTACTAATAATTTTGCATAGCACTTTCTTGTAGTATTAGTAATTACCACAAGTAGAGCTGAACCAGAATACATCATTCAGAAAGGCACAAATGTTGTGTACAAAAACTTCTGTGTTACAAATATTTTTTTTATTGTGACACCATCACAAACTAACTTACCAGACAAGTAATCCCCTTGCATTCCACGTGTACCAACACCACACAGGGAGACACTTGACTCCTGTGCAGTGCCATCTTTATGATGGTGCACAGACAATAACCACCAAACACTGACAACAACATAACTGAAAGGATAACTAAAGAGCACTGCTACATTTGGAACACAAACTATAATTAACAGAGAACTTCTACAATTAACACGAACACCTTATCCATAAGTCTTTGTGGCATACAACCATTCCCCAACTGTTCTTTTTTTTACTGTTTTGTGGAGACAGTGACCTTTACTTTGATCTCTTTTCAATGACATTCCTGTTGCATGTTTATTGAAGGATCAACCAATATTGCATATCCATAATTATTAAAATTGATTATAACGTAAATTATAAGTGTAATGTGAAGAAATGCACTTTTATGCCTATTTAGAATTTTACTCAAATACAAATGCAAATACACATACTTTTCCCTCCTCAACAAATTCAAATACTGGCTGCTTTGCACACCTGTAGTAATCACATCCCTCAATACATGAAATATCAGAGATGAAAGTTGAATTTACAATACCAAGAAACCTCAAAATTCCACTTGAAACAAATATATTGGATATTATTGAAGCAGTTTAATATTTCAGGAGGTCATTAATTCACCCCATCCCTTTTATGCTTAGCTATAACCCTACCTTTTTGCATGCGCAAGACAGGGCAAACAAGTGATATAGATTTGACTTGACTTTTTGGGTATTCTGAAATAAAATTGTTAGTTATCCTTAGCAAGTGTAATCATCTGCAAAATAGTGAAATATTTCCCTTTGTTATTATTAACAGCTATAATGTCTAATTTGTTTTCATTATAGTTATCTTAGCATTTGCCTGTAGTGGCAGTTTTCACTTACCTGTCCACCAATCCCCTTTAGCATCATTAGATGTACAGTAGCTTCTGTGTCCTCCTTTATTGAAGCTACTTTCTCAGATAGACCCCTATCCATCTGGTTGGACACTCATTGTTTTTGTTTGGCTAATGAATGTTAAACGCTGGCATGACCTTACCAAAGAAGACAAACCTCTTGCATCATCCACAAGCCGTCTTACCCCTTTGCTTGGGATGTGGTCAAGCCATGTAAGACCAGCAACTGGGGACACATTATTCTAAGACATTTTAGCCATCAGATCAAAAGGTGTCTTGTGTTTCAGGAAACTGAGGTATGAAAATTGTTACATTTTATGAGATCATGGTTGTCATTTTGGGTAGTTAAGTTTGCAAAATGTGCTTACTTAAAATATATTACTTTTCTATCAACAAATGAACTAAAGCCTCTGACGTTTCTGGTGTGATGCAGTCCGGTATATGAAGTTTGACAATAGGTTGTTGTTCATCTTCAAAACTATAAAGACATTCTACAATATGGCAGATTCAACTAGACTCTTTTTTGTCCATGAACTGAAAGAGACTAAAGAGAACACTTAAAGATGAAAGCAATCCCACCATCCCTCTCACATGGCCAAATGGTAAATGTGAGCTTGTGTGGGGCACATTCCAAATACTCAATATTTCCAGCACATGAAGCCACAAAGAAGACAGGAGCAACCATTCTCTGTTGTATAAAAGTCATATATTGCTTGAAGGCAACAAAACACAAAAGAAGCTGAGTCGTGAACATATTATAAAACAAGATTGGAGAATGGCAAATTGGTAATTAGCTTCTACGTTGCAAATGAGCATTACAGTCTTGCTTATGACTTCACTCTCTGGTCCCCTAAGCCTCTTCTATTAATTTAGCTCTGAGGGGCCATCCATAAACAGGCTGAATAAGCTGTTAGCCTAAATGACGAGTTTAAATGAAAGGCTGGCTAAATATACTGAAGGTATCCGAGATAGTAAAACATCCTATACAGAAATTAGAGAATGCAGAGAGGGAACTAAGTATATGTCATGTATAGGCTCAAGGAGGACCCAGATGCGGAGCGGCGTTTGTGGCTCTTACGGCCCATGTTTATTAAATGTCCAGAAAGACGAGAAGCACAGAGAACTAGGGGAGGTAACGACGACAACGACCCGACGAGGACAGACAGGCACAGAAGGGCATATATACTGTGGGAAGAGGTAATCACAAAACAGGGAACACCTGGGAGCAGAGGAGGGAAACACAGGGAGGACAAAAGAACAGGTGAAACAAACTAGGACTAATAAACTCAAACAGACTGGGAGGAAACAGGGAGGAAAAAACAACACAGACAGGGACGGATCATGACAATACCCCCCCCTCAAGGTGCGCCACCTGGCGCACCAAGTAGGAAACTCAAGCCAGGGCGGGAGGAGGGGGTCCAGGACGGAGGGACAAAACCACAGTCCCCAGAAGACCCATGACGTGGCGGCCGGCGGCGAGGGATCAGCAGGCGAGGAGGCCGGCAACGAGGAACCAACAGACGAGGAGGCCGGCGACGAGGAACCAACAGACGAGGAGGCCGGCGACGAGGAACCAACAGACGAGGAGGCCGGCGACGAGGAACCAACAGACGAGGAGGCCGGCGACGAGGAACCAACAGACGAGGAGGCCGGCGACGAGGAACCAACAGACGAGGAGGCCGGCGACGAGGAACCAACAGACGAGGAGGCCGGCGACGAGGAACCAACAGACGAGGAGGCCGGCGACGAGGAACCAACAGACGAGGAGGCCGGCGACGAGGAACCAACAGACGAGGAGGCCGGCGACGAGGAAACAGCAGACGAGGAGGCCGGCGACGAGGAAACAGCAGACGAGGAGGCCGGCGACGAGGAAACAGCAGACGAGGAGGCCGGCGACGAGGAAACAGCAGACGAGGAGGCCGGCGACGAGGAAACAGCAGACGAGGAGGCCGGCGACGAGGAACCAACAGACGAGGAGGCCGGCGACGAGGAACCAACAGACGAGGAGGCCGGCGACGAGGAACCAGCAGACGAGGAGGCCGGCGACGAGGAAACAGCAGACGAGGAGGCCGGCGACGAGGAAACAGCAGACGAGGAGGCCGGCGACGAGTAACCAACAGACGAGGAGGCCGGCGACGAGGAACCAATCAGAAGACGATGGGAGGCCGACGACGTAGAACCTTGAGCCTTGGAGCCGGCGGCGTGGAACCTTGAGCCTTTGGAGGCCGCGGCGTGGAACCTTGAGCCTTGGAGGCCGGCGGCGTGGAACCTTGAGCCTTGGTGGTGGCGGCGGCGTGGAACCTTGAGCCTTGGGGGCCGGCGGCGTGGAACCTTGAGCCTTGGGGGCCGGCGGCGTGGAACCTTGAGCCTTGGAGGCCGGCGGCGTGGAACCTTGAGCCTTGGAGGCCGGCGGCGTGGAACCTTGAGCCTTGGAGGCCGGCGGCGTGGAACCTTGAGCCTTGGAGGCCGGCGGCGTGGAACCTTGAGCCTTGGAGGCCGGCGGCGTGGAACCTTGAGCCTTGGAGGCCGGCGGCGTGGAACCTTGAGCCTTGGAGGCCGGCGGCGTGGAACCTTGAGCCTTGGAGGCCGGCGGCGTGGGAACTTGAGCCTTGGAGGCCGGCGGCGTGGGAACTTGAGCTTAGGTGGAGGCGTGTTCGCCTGAACACCCTCGGACGAGGCAGGAACCGGAGGCGTGTTCTCCTGAACACCCTCGGCGGAGTCGGGAACCGGAGGCGTGTTCCCCTGAACACCCTCGGAGGAGTCAGGAACCGGAGGCGTGTTCTCCTGAACACCCTCGGCGGAGTCAGGAACCGGAGGCGTGTTCTCCTGAACACCCTCGGAGGAGTCAGGAACCGGAGGCGTGTTCTCCTGAACACCCTCGGAGGAGGCAGGAACCGGAGGCGTGCTCTCCTGAACACCCTCGGCGGAGTCAGGAACCGGAGGCGTGTTCTCCTGAACACCCTCGGAGGAGTCAGGAACCGGAGGCGTGTTCTCCTGAACACCCTCGGAGGAAAGAGTCAGGAACCCGAGGCGTGTTCTCCTGAACACCCTCGGAAGAGTCGGGAACCGGAGGCGTGTTCTCCTGAACACCCTCGGAAGAGTCGGGAACCGGAGGCGTGTTCTCCTGAACACCCTCGGAGGAGTCGGGAACCGGAGGCGTGTTCTCCTGAACACCCTCGGAGGAGTCGGGAACCGGAGGCGTGTTCCCCTGAACACCCTCGGAGGAGTCGGGAACCAGAGGCGTGTTCCCCTGAACACCCTCGGCGGAGTCGGGAACCAGAGGCGTGTTCCCCTGAACACCCTCGGCGGAGTCGGGAACCAGAGGCGTGTTCCCCTGAACACCCTCGGCGGAGTTGGGAACCAGAGGCGTGTTCCCCTGAACACCCTCGGTGGAATCAGGAACCAGAGGCGTGTTCTCCTGAACACCCTCGGAGGAATCAGGAACCAGAGGCGTGTTCCCCTGAACACCCTCGGAGGAATCAGGAACCGGAGGCGTGTTCTCCTGAACACCCTTGGAGGAATCAGGAACCAGAGGCGTGCTCTCCAGAACACCCTCGGAGGAATCAGGAACCCGAGGCGTGTTCTCCAGAACACCCTCGGAGGTAATCAGGGAACCCGAGGCGTGCTCTCCAGAACACCCTCGGAGGAATCAGGAACCCGAGGCGTGTTCTCCAGAACACCCTCGGAGGAATCGGAACCCGAGGCGTGCTCTCCAGAACACCCTCGGAGGAATCAGGAACCCGAGGCGTGTTCTCCTGAACACCCTCGGCGGAGTCGGGAACCAGAGGCGTGTTCTCCTGAACACCCTCGGAGGAGTCGGGAACCAGAGGCGTGTTCCCCTGAACACCCTCGGCGGAGTCGGGAACCGGAGGCGTGTTCTCCTGAACACCCTCGGCGGAGTCGGGAACCGGAGGCGTGTTCGCCTGAACACCCTCGGAGGAGTCGGGAACCGGAGGCGTGTTCGCCTGAACACCCTCGGTGGAATCAGGAACCGGAGGAGTGTTCGCCTGAACACCCTCGGAGGAGTCGGGAACCGGAGGCGTGTTCTCCTGAACACCCTCGGCGGAGTCGGGAACCGGAGGCGTGTTCCCCTGAACACCCTCGGAGGAGTCGGGAACCGGAGGCGTGTTCCCCTGAACACCCTCGGTGGAGTCAGGAACCGGAGGCGTGTTCGCCTGAACACCCTCGGTGGAATCAGGAACCGGAGGCGTGTTCGCCTGAACACCCTCGGAAGAGTCAGGAACCGGAGGGGTGTTCGCCTGAACACCCTCGGAAGAGTCAGGAACCGAGGCGTGTTCTCCTGAACACCCTCGGAAGAGTCGGGAACCAGAGGCGTGTTCTCCTGAACACCCTCGGGATAGTCGGAAACCGGAGGCGTGTTCGCCTGAACACCCTCGGAAGAGTCGGGAACCGGAGGCGTGTTCTCCTGAACACCCTCGGTGGAGTCGGGAACCAGAGGTGCGTTTCCCCTGAACACCCTCGGCGGAGTCGGGAACCAGAGGCGTGTTCGTCCCCTGAACACCCTCGGCGGAGTCGGGAACCAGAGGCGTGTTCCCCTGAACACCCTCGGCGGAATCAGGAACCGGAGGAGTGTTCGCCTGAACACCCTCGGTGGAGTCAGGAACCGGAGGCGTGTTCGCCTGAACACCCTCGGTGGAGTCAGGAACCGGAGGCGTGTTCGCCTGAACACCCTCGGCGGAATCAGGAACCAGAGGCGTGCTCTCCAGAACACCCTCGGAGGAATCAGGAACCCGAGGCGTGTTCTCCAGGACACCCTCGGAGGAATCAGGAACCCGAGGCGTGCTCTCCAGAACACCCCCGGAGGAATCAGGAACCCGAGGCGTGTTCTCCAGAACACCCTCGGAGGAATCAGGAACCCGAGGCGTGCTCTCCAGAACACCCCCGGAGGAATCAGGAACCCGAGGCGTGCTCTCCAGAACACCCTCGGAGGAATCAGGAACCCGAGGCGTGCTCTCCAGAACACCCTCGGAGGAATCAGGAACCCGAGGCGTGTTCTCCAGAACACCCTCGGAGGAATCAGGAACCCGAGGCGTGTTCTCCAGAACACCCTCGGAGGAATCAGGAACCCGAGGCGTGCTCTCCAGAACACCCTCGGAGGAATCAGGAACCCGAGGCGTGTTCCCCAGAACACCCTCGGAGGAATCAGGAACCCGAGGCGTGCTCTCCAGAACACCCTCGGAGGAATCAGGAACCCGAGGCGTGCTCCCACACCTCGGAGGAATCAGGAACCACGTCTCCTGAAAACCCTCGGAGGAATAGGACCCGAGGCGTGCTTCCTGAACACCCTCGGAGGAATCAGGAACCCGAGGCGTGTTTTCTCCAGAACACCCTCGGAGGGAATCCTCGGAGCCGAGGCGCATCCGTCTGGACGCCCTCGGAGGGAACTCGGAACCGAGGCGCATCCGTCTGGACGCCCTCGGAGGGAACTCGGAACCGAGGCGCATCCGTCTGGACGCCCTCGGAGGGAACTCGGAACCGAGGCGCATCCGTCTGGACGCCCTCGGAGGGAACTCGGAACCGGGGTTCCAGGTGAGCCTCTGAAGAGCGCTCAAAAACAGTCTCCACAGGGGACCTGGGCTCAACATTCCCTACGGAACTCTTCCCTCTGTTCCATTGACCCTGGGTTAACTCAGCTCCACCTGAAGGAAACGCCGGCGCCTGGCTGTGCTGGAGAGGATGAGGAGGCAGACCCGAAACCGGCCGTGGGCGGCAGGAGGAAGCGGCGGTCGAATCACCGAAGCTGGAGGCAGCACCAAGCGGGACAGGAGGAGCCGAGGCGCTGCAACTCCGAGAAGGAAGCGAGAAACCTCCTGGAGCCGATGGAGCAGTTCGGCGACGCCTCCCTCCTCGTCGCCGGGAAGCAGGAAGAGGGCCAGTCCCAGAGGGATCACAGATGGGTGGTAGATCGGCGGAAGGAGCCAGGGAGATCAACCGGTCAACCCAGGAAGCAGAAAGCCGCGGCGAAGGCGGCGCACCCCGGGCACCGCTGCAAAAGTCCAGCTCGTCGTCCAGGGAGCCAGAGAACAACTCCGGGAAGCCGTCATCGTCCTCCTCCGAATCGTCATAAATGGACGCAAGGAGGAACGACGGGGAAACATCAACTACGTTCCCAGGAGGACGCTCAGAAGCGCGGCGATGACTCGAGGCCCGAGGAGCGGAGAGGCCGCCCTCCTCACGACGGCGGGGCCCAACACCGGGCGGACAGCGAGCCAGCCGCGATCCACAAAAAGGTGAGTCTGAATAGAGTCCTTGACTTACGCTCCAATCTATCAGTCTCCTCCATTCATTGTCAGTGTGGCGATACTCCGCTGGGTCCAGTGGCAGGTCGGGTCGTACTGTCATGTTTAGGCTCAAGGAGGACCCAGATGCGGAGCGGCGTTTGTGGCTCTTACGGCCCATGTTTATTAATTGTCAAAACGACGAGAAGCACAGAGAACTAGGGGAGGTAACGACGACAACGACCCGACGAGGACAGACAGACACAGAGGGGCATATATACTGTGGGAAGGGGTAATCACAAAACAGGGAACACCTGGGAGCAGAGGAGGGAAACACAGGGAGGACAAAAGAACAGGTGAAACAAACTAGGACTAATAAACTCAAACAGACTGGGAGGAAACAGGGAGGAAAAAACAACACAGACAGGGACGGATCATGACAGTATAGGAATAAATTGGGTACTGTATCTCACTGATCCTTATATATACAAATGAAACCAGACACTAAACCATTTTTTTCACCTTATGATATTATAGCTAAACCAAAGGTTCCCTGTTTTGGGTCGGTAAGAATAATTTCTACTTGCTAAATATCAGAGTATTAAGAAAGACATATTCTTTCAGATGCACAGGTATGGCGTAAATGATTAAACAATTTCCAAGTACCTAATGGTACAATCGCCATCTGTCAATTATACACAAGTAAAACATTATGGGAATGTCCAGCCTTCATACTGTTTGGACATGAGACAGGTTTTCCATATCAGAGATTAATGTATGTTGATGTAAATGTGTATATGAACCCTTGCATCAAAGCTTAAGACCTTCTGAACATCCTGACTGAAACTAATTACAGTGTAATTTTCACCATGAAACTAGTCCAATATGAGCTGAAAGACAACTCAGAGAAGAAGAAACCAATATTCTAAAAGACAATACAGTCTAAGATATTCAAAGTAACAAAAAGCTTACTATTTGAAGAGACGTCCTGTGGGAAGATGAAACTACTATTGAAATTTTTGTAAATATTGAGTATCCGCACATTCACTCAACATATAAAGACATCATCTCCAAAGTTAAAGCGTCAAAACAAGTCAATCTACCAAATTAGAGAAGTGTCTGAAGCAGCGTATTGGTTACAAAGAGGTTAAATAAGAATGAAGTCAGTGTTTTGAAGGTGCCATCACAAAGCCCTGATCTCAATCTGATAGAAAATGTATTGGTAGAGTTGAAAACGTGTGTGAGAGAAACCTGACTCAGTTGCACCAGATTTTTCAGGAAGAATTGACTAAAATTATCCCAAAACTTCTGAGACGCTTGTGGAAGGAGAGCCAACACGTTTGACCCAAGTCATACAGTTTAAAATACAGTTCAGTCAAACACAAAAAAATAATATGAACATGTTTAAAATTGGAAAAAGACACAAATATGTGTAATGTATAAATCATAATATACACAGATTAATATGTTTTATAAAAAAACAAACGTATTGTACAGTGCAAGTCTTTGAAAAATGTATTTATTGGCACACAAAATAGAGAATATGACAAAAAGGTAACTACCATGTCCTTTGGCAAAATGTTATTTTTCACTCTTAACTTGTAAATCAAACGTAATTGATGGCTGCCATAGCTTATGGTAATTAAATTAAATGTGTCTGTATAAAAGTAGTGTAAGACAGATCACGTTAACTATGTTCGACCCTCCTTATTCACTACGTGTTAACAAGCATAGCGTCCCAATTGGACAGTGAGAGTAACATGCACACGGAAGAGGCGTGTAGCAAAGTTTCCTGAGTAAAAACAGTTCAGTTAAAAGTTGAATGTTAAACGGTACTCACGGCTCACTGCATGGACGGACTGTTTGCTGTTCTGTGCCCGAGCCAGAGACCACAACAGCACTTGTTAACACCAATATGAATGGATGTGTGTTTGTACTTACCATCCGAGGTTAAGTAAAGTTCCTGAACGGATATAACTTGTTGTGTGAAGTATTTTACGTACATGACGGAGGGGCCTAGGCACGTAGGAAACAACAGAGAGGAGGCCGGCGACGAGGAACCAACAGACGAGGAGGCCGGCGACGAGGAACCAACAGACGAGAGGCCGCGACGAGGAACCAACAGACGAGGAGGCCGGCGACGAGGAACCAATCAGACGAGGAGGCCGCTACGAGGAAACACAGACGAGGAGGCCGGCGAGGGATCAGCAGACGAGGAGGCCGGCGACGAGGAACCAACAGACGAGGAGGCCGGCGACGAGGAACCAACAGACGAGGAGGCCGGCGACGAGGAACCAGCAGACGAGGAGGCCGGCGACGAGGAACCAACAGACGAGGAGGCCGGCGACGAGGAAACAGCAGACGAGGAGGCCGGCGACGAGGAAACAGCAGACGAGGAGGCCGGCGACGAGGAAACAGCAGACGAGGAGGCCGGCGACGAGGAAACAGCAGACGAGGAGGCCGGCGTGAGGAAAAACGAGCAGACGAGGAGGCCGGCGACGAGGAAACAGCAGATGAGGAGGCCGGCGACGAGGAACCAACAGACGAGGAGGCCGGCGACGAGGAACCAACAGACGAGGAGGCCGACGACGAGGAACCTTGAGCCGAGGAGGCCGGCGGCGTGGAACCTTGAGCCTTGGGGGCCGGCGGCGTGGAACCTTGAGCCTTGGGGGCCGGCGGCGTGGAACCTTGAGCCTTGGGGGCTGGCGGCGTGGAACCTTGAGCCTTGGAGGCCGGCGGCGTGGAACCTTGAGCTCTGGAGGCCGGCGGCGTGGAACCTTGAGCTCTGGAGGCTGGCGGCGTGGAACCTTGAGCCTTGGAGGCCGGCGGCGTGGGAACTTGAGCCTTGGAGGCCGGCGGCGTGGAACCTTGAGCTTAGGTGGAGGCGTGTTCGCCTGAACACCCTCGGCAGAGTCAGGAACCGGAGGCGTGTTCGCCTGAACACCCTCGGCGGAGTCGGAAACCGGAGGCGTGTTCTCCTGAACACCCTCGGACGAGGCAGGAACCGGAGGCGTGTTCTCCTGAACACCCTCGGCGGAGTCGGGAACCGGAGGCGTGTTCTCCTGAACACCCTCGGCGGAGTCGGGAACCGGAGGCGTGTTCCCCTGAACACGCCTAAGTAAAGTTCCTGAACGGATATAACTTGTTGTGTGAAGTATTTTCCACCCACGTACATCCAGACGGAGGAGCATAACTCTCTTCAGAAGCAAAAGCACAACAACTGGTGTCAGAAGTGGGATTATTGCAACTGTTTCCAACCGTGAGTACAGCCGGCGGACCGAAGATAAATCTAACAGCTGCTAATTAAGCTACCGGGAGCTAGCAGAAGCTAACGGGAGCTAGCAGAAGCTAACGGGTGCTAGCAGAAGCTAACGGGTGCCACCACGAGCCGACAAGCAATAACATAACCCACTGTTGCAATACTTCTGCTTACCATCTGGGGGTTTCATCGCGGAGGACTGTTGACGTCTGCAGATGTCCAGACGGGGCTGCACGTTGCTGCGAGAGCGGGGCTGCATGCTGTCATCGGTTCACCAGCTGTGGAGCAGCCTACCATAAAGCACCTACAGGACGTGCTCTACAATAATCCCAGTAGCACTGTAAAAACAGAACTCATAGGCCCTGCAGCAAAGACCGACAAATAAGAGACAAATACAAATAAATAATAATACATAAATTTTTTTAAAAAAGTTAAAAAAAAATAAATAAAATAAAATAAAAAGGAAAAATAAATAAAAGAAGGAAAAGAAATGACTGAAGAAGGAGCTACAGCAGGCCCCTCTGCGCCTGCTCCAGCATGGTTGCAGGCATTGTTGGATAACCAAAATCAACAGACAAGAAGTTTGCAAACTATGCTCGCTCCAGTCCTTACACACATAACAGGAGGAGTTCCAGCTGCACAGCAAGCT
>JAPXFQ010002906.1:0-26850 GCA_028564705.1 Apricaphanius iberus
GAATATCCCTTTGACAGTGCAACAATCACTGTCCAGAAACCAAACACTCTCCACAGTCCCTGGCTTTACCTAGATTTTTCATTCCTGAATCGCTGGAAGTGCTGGATGGATAGATAGCAACAGCATTGTGTCATCAGTGCAACTTTGGGACAAAGTCCCTCCTTCTCCCTCCACCAAAACAACATATTAACTTTTTCCTCTTTGGGAATCTTAAACAAAACATAACATCAACATTGTCTCACTCCCAGTCCGAACGCATTACATTAACTTCCTCCCAGACCCATGACATTTATTTTGTTTTTTTCCCACCTGAAAAAACTTTATGCGGATCACTCACAGGTAGCTGCTCTATTACAGGACTGTCAGCTGTATGTTAAATCAGAAGTTTCTCCACACAGAACGGTGCTGGGGTTGCAAAGGGAGCAATTTTATTGTTGTGCATTCTGTTGGTACAAGTACATGTTATATCCAACATTGTTCTTTGTGCTACGGTGTGGATTTATAATAATTATATTATAATAATTCTTCCCAACCAACAGCCTAATGTTGGTGATGTTTAAAAAGGAAAACGGTTTATCCAATGGCTTTTAACTTGTATCGATTTAATAAAGATGCAACCACGTTTATACTCTGTACATTGTAATGAAACATGAAACGGATGAATACTTAGAGGCTAAATAAATATTTAATAACTTTCCCCAGCAATCCTCAAACCGAATTCAAGCTTATAATTATTTTAAAAACAAACTGACGCCCTTGGCTCAAGGATACCAATCTGCTAATGACTCCTTTCTCTGCCATATATGGCTCTGGATACATGATGTCATAACAGGTGGTCTCTGATCACTTCAAGCCAGGAAACTCTTGGTTCTCCTTTATGGAGGAAACGTTTTCCTCACACCTTCTTTATCACTCTTAATTTCTCTCATTATAAAATACCGGTTGTTGGTGTAGCATCCCTAGCTGAATGACGGTCACTAACACTGATGGTTCAAAACCTTCACCTCCACCAGGAGTAAACTGGTTCACTGCTAACCTCCAGATCACTTCATGGACCTTTACCTTCTTCTTGTCTCTATGAGGACAGATATAATGTGAGCTAATTGTTCCTGGTTCCTCCACAGGGTGGACCAGCAGAGCTCAAAGGTTCCCAGTGGTTCATCTGACCAGCAGCATCAAACACAGCCGGACTCCATATTTATGGTCTGTACATGTACAACAAATACTTCTCTATAGGTTCTGTTCTCAGTCATCTCCATGCTGCACTTTGTAGACCAGAGGACTGTCAGTCTGTCCAACATGGATCTGATGTTTGGCTCCATGATTTCAGTCTGATGTGTCCTTCATATATTATTCTGTTCCAGCTGCTGGAGGACAACATTGTCACTTTTGTGAAGATTTGAGCTGAAGAAGATCCAGAAGGTTCTGAGTCAAGATGACCCAAAAAGCTCAGAGAGTCAGAGAGATGATGATGAGGGGTTGGAAGGTGAGAATGAAGAGCAGAGGAGGAGCAGCAGAGAGGCATTGATGAAGATCACACTGAACTTCCTGAGGATGATGAAGCAGAAGGAGCTGGCTGAGCGTCTGCAGAGCAGTAAGAGGATTTATACCAAGATTTAACCTGATGAATAAATCTCAGATTTACTAATACCTGAAGAGTTGGAATCATATTTATTTAAATAATTTTCTGAATATGATTTTGTTTCCTTTCTGATTTTATATTTTATCTTAATTTAGAACAACCTGCTGCACTTTGTCAACGTAAACTTAAATCTGGTCTGAAGGAGAAGTTCCAGTGTGTGTTTGAGGGGATCGCTAAAGCAGGAAGTCCAACCCTTCTGAACCAGATCTACACAGAGCTCTACATCACAGAGGGAGGGACTGGAGAGGTCAATGATGAACATGAGGTCAGACAGATTGAAACAGCATCCAGGAATAAACACACACCAGAAACAACTATCAGACAAGAAGACATCTTTAAAGTCCCAACTGGAAGAGATCAACCAATCAGAACAGTGATGACAAAGGGAGTGGCTGGCATTGGGAAAACAGTCTTAACACAGAAGTTCACTCTGGACTGGGCTGAAGGCAAAGCCCACCAGAACATCCAGTTCATATTTCCATTCACTTTCAGAGAACTGAATTTGCTGAAAGAGAAAAAGTTCAGCTTGGTGGAACTTGTTCATCACTTCTTTACTGAAACCAAAGAAATCTGCAGCTTTGAACATTTCCAGGTTCTGTTCATCTTTGATGGTCTGGATGAGAGTCGACTTCCTCTGGACTTCCATAACAAGGAGATCCTGACTGATGTTACAGAGTCCACCTCAGTGGATGTTCTACTGACAAACATCATCAGAGGCCATATGCTTCCCTCTGCTCTCCTCTGGATAACCACACGACCTGCAGCAGCCAATCAGATCCCTCCTGACTGTGTTGGCATGGTGACAGAGGTCAGAGGGTTCACTGACCCACAGAAGGAGGAATACTTCAGGAAGAGATTCAGAGATGAGGAGCAGGCCAGCAGGATCATCTCCCACATAAAGACATCAAGAAGCCTCCATATCATGTGCCACATCCCAGTCTTCTGCTGGATCACTGCTACAGTTCTGGAGGATGTGTTGAAGACCAGAGGGGGAGGAGAGCTGCCCAAGACCCTGACTGAGATGTACATCCACTTCCTGGTGGTTCAGACCAAAGTGAAGAAGATCAAGTATGATGGAGGAGCTGAAGAAGATCCACACTGGAGTCCAGAGAGCAGGAAGATGATCAAGAATCTGGGAAAACTGGCTTTTGATCAGCTGCAGAAAGGAAACCTGATCTTCTATGAATCAGACCTGACAGAGTGTGGCATCGATATCAGAGAAGCCTCAGTGTACTCAGGAGTGTTCACACAGATCTTTAAAGAGGAGAAAGGAGGGCTGTACCAGGACAAGGTTTTCTGCTTTGTCCATCTGAGTGTTCAGGAGTTTCTGGCTGCTCTTCATGTTCATCAGACCTTCATCAACTTTGGTGTCAACCTGATGGAAGAAACACAAACATCTAAAAAGTCTTCATTACTAGAAAAGCTAAAGCCAAAGCCTTCAAAGGAATCTAAACCAAAGTCTCTCCATCAGAGAGCTGTTGATCAGGCCTTACAGAGTCCAAATGGACACCTGGACTTGTTCCTCCGCTTCCTCCTGGGACTTTCACTGCAGACCAATCAGAAACTCCTACAAGGTCTGTTGAAGCAGACAGGAAGTAGCTCAGAGACCAATCAGGAAACAGTTGAGTACATCAAGGAGAAGATCAGTGGGAATGTGTCTGCAGAGAAAAGCATCAATCTGTTCCACTGTCTGAATGAACTGAATGATCGTTCTATAGTGGAGGAGATCCAACAGTCTCTGAGTTCAGGAAGTCTCTCCACAGATAAACTGTCTCCTGCTCAGTGGTCAGCTCTGGGTTTCATCATAGTGTCATCAGGAGAAGATCTGGATGTGTTTGACCTGAAGAAATACCGTCCTTCAGAAGAGGCTTTTCTGAAGCTGCTACCATTCTTTAAAGCTCCCATCAAAGCTCTGTAAGAACACAGATTGTTACTCTATTTATTGTTGATAGAAAGAAATATGCTAATAATGAATTAAATGCAGTTTCATATAGTTTAAGTTTCTGGTTCCAGGCTGCATTACTGTAGATGAATGCTATGATATTTTCACATACTATGTCATACTACATGACAATATGGACTCAGCCCTCGATCGCGTTTTCACAGTGCAAAAGATAATTGTACAATCAAACAATAACAATTAGGGACAAAAGCCAATCCATTATCATCAATGCAATATTTTCAAAAAAATACAGATCGCTAAGCTTTGAATGCTATATCAACCTCTGCTTACTGAAGTTAGTATTTAAATGTGTCCATAATCCAGAACCAGAGCCGCTCTGTTCATTTGTCTGGAGACAGAACAGCAACAAGGTCACCAGAGGTTCAGTAAATCACGACTGCCTGATCCCACAGTTTAGGACTTTATTTGGTCAGTCGATCTTTTCTTTCAAAGGTGTTAAACGGTTAAACTCACAACCAGCTGAACTTAATATTACACCTTGTTATGGAAAATGTTATATTGCGAAGTAATATTGAGACATTTATATTAAGAATGAACTTTACTGTGTATTCTTACATACTGAGACAACTGTGTGCCATCTCTTCATGACATTGTTATAGTCTGATTGTGTGACACTGTATAATATTAGGTTAGGTCAAATAAATTGATATTAGAATTCCTACGTCTAGTGTTGCCATGGAAACGACCATCGGAGCACTGGATATCCTTAGATTGAGAGTCTCCTATCTGATGAAGGCGCCTGGGAGTCTGGAAACTTCACCATGGAGAAATGTTTACTGATAGGGTAGAGACAATAGTAAGGTTGTCTAAATCTATGAAGTGGTCAGTCAGTTGCTGGAAGGCAGGATTCAGCTGTTGTGAACACTCTGTAATACTGTTCCTCCTTATTTGTGCAAACAAGTTCAAGTTAAACCTCCAAGACATGAAGAAATATTTTCTTACCTCTTTATTTAAAATTTTTTTTGACTACATACCTGAATTTACATTATTCACCACAACGGTAAAGTCTTGGCTGCAAGACAATCAACAGTGTAAATGTGTTAAATTAAAAGCAAGTATGAATGACTGAAACATTAATAGATGTGCATAGAGTGTATAAGTATATTGTATTTGATAGTTTCTATGTCCTTTTTTGATGTTTTTTGAAAGCCTTACATTGAGTGAAAAAGAGTTGAAAATTAATATTAGATGAATACTGAAAACCATCACCTCAGTTGCTACATATGATGCTTGTAAAGTAAAACTGCTTCATCCATCTTTACAAGTAGAACATTGGTGGTGACTGCAATAAAATAAACATCCCTTTATATTAATTGTTTAATACCAGACTTCTCTCTGTCTACCCAGACTAAGCGGCTGTAACCTCTCAGAGAGAAGCTGTGAAGCTCTGTCCTCAGTTCTCAGCTCCCAGTCCTCCAGTCTCAGAGAACTGGACCTGAGTAGCAACAACTTTGTGGATTCAGGAATAAAGCTTCTATCTGCTGGATTGGAGAGTCCAAACTGCAAGCTGGAAACTCTCAGGTAATGTTTCCAGTCCTGTTGAACCAAGGTGTCTGCCAATAAAAATGTTTTCTGTAATTGTTTAAAAGCTGAGAAATCTTGATGCACAAGAACTCCTTGAAGATGCTTGGATATCATGTGTTATTACAATGTTTAATATTCCATGGATGGATGAATAAAGGGATGGATATCTAGATGATGAATTGTTTAAGACAATTTATTTGTTCATGTCTCCTCAGACTAAGCGGCTGTAACCTTTCAGATAGAAGCTGTGAAGCTCTGGACTCCATCAGTCTCTCAGCTCCAGGCCTCCCAGACTCAGAAGAAACTGGACAGGAGTAGCAACAACTTTGTGGATTCAGGAATAAAGCTTCTATCTACTGGATTCGGGAGAGTCCAATCTGCAAGCTGGGAAACTCATAGGTAATGTTTCCTGTCACTGTTGAATCCAATGTTCCGTCTGCCCTACTCCCCCGACAAATGTTTTCTGTATGTTTAAAAGCTGAGAAATTTTGATACACAACAAATCATCCTTGAAGTATGCTTGGATATCTATGTTATCACAATGTGTACTTATTTCCATGGATGGATGAATAAAGGGATGGATATCTAGATGATGAATTGTTTAAGACAATTTATTTGTTCATGTCTCCTCAGACTAAGCGGCTGTAACCTCTCAGAGAGAAGCTGTGAAGCTCTTTCCTCAGTTCTCAGCTCCCAGTCCTCCAGTCTCAAAGAACTGGACCTGAGTAACAACAACTTTGTGGATTCAGGAATAAAGCTTCTATCTGCTGGATTGGAGAGTCCAAACTGCAAGCTGGAAACTCTCAGGTAATGTTTCCAGTCCTGTTGCACCAAGGTGTCTGCCAATAAAAATGTTTTCTGTAATTGTTTAAAAGCTGAGAAATCTTGATGCACAAGAACTCCTTGAAGATGCTTTGATATCATGTGTCATCACAATGTTTAATATTCCATGGATGGATGAATAAAGGGATGGATATCTAGATGATGAATTGTTTAAGACAATTTATTTGTTCATGTCTCCTCAGAATAAACGGCTGTACCATCACAGAGAGAAGCTGTGAAGCTCTGTCCTCAGTTCTCAGCTCCCAGTCCTCCAGTCTCAAAGAACTGGACCTGAGTAACAACAACTTTCTGGATTCAGGAATGAAGCTTCTATCTGCTGGACTAGAGAGTCCAACCTGTACTCTGGAAACTCTCAGGTACAATGTTCTCAGTCCTGGTGAAACCAGGTTTCTGTCCATCAATCGACCTTCTGTGATTTTTTTAAAGTCTTTGAAATCTTTGATGATATGAGTTGCAAAATAATTTAGGACATGAACCACCAGTTTATCTTTAACTCTTTAATCTTTTCCAACCCTGATCTTCAAGATACACTGCATATTTTTTAGATGTTAATGTGTTTAACATCCCTGATTTCAATTGATGGATGATTAACAGACTTTTACTGAACTGTACTCATCTGAATCAGGTGAGTTAAAGCAGGGCAATATCTAAAACATGCACAGTTATGGTAGGGTGTATTACAGTTCTTTTTTTCATTTTAACCTTTTCACTAGCAGTTTATCTTTTGGATTTTTTTTAATGAATTGTTCAGCATTTGGGTTCTACCTCAATGTTCTCATCATGTGTTGAATTGTGTGTCTGCAGCTTGTCAGGCTGTCTGATCTCAGAGGAAGGCTGTTCTTCTCTGGCCTCAGCTCTGAGCTCCAACCCCTCATATCTGAAAAAGTTGGACCTGAGCTACAATAATCCAGGAGACTCAGGAGTGAAGCTGCTGTCGGCTGGACTGAAGGATCCACACTGGAGACTGGAAGATCTCAGGTATGGAGGAATCTGCTAGAGGAGGATCAGCAGATAAAATAGTGTTAATTTGCTTAGATAAATTCAAAATCAAGTGTTGAGGTCATTAAAACTACACCAGTGTCTGCATTGCAAGGTGAAATGGGTGTACAACCGTTAGAAAACAGAAGGATTGGCATTGGTAGTCAGTAATGGTAATTACTCAGATCCAAGTATTGGTATCATATCAGTAGTATCTTTGCTTCCCTAATTAAAATCATGTACTTATAAACTTACAACACCATACTCTTCTGTAAAGCCTTGTATTTTTGTAAGAAATGTCCATTTCAGTATAAATATTATCTGCTTCACTAGATAGATTTATTTCAGGATACATTCACATCTACATTAATCTTTACAACATATCCATCAACAATATTAGAATCTATATTTTTAGCTGCTACCTCTATTCAGTCCCTGAGTGCACTGTTCTCCCTTTCACACACACCTCTGAAGCTTTAGTTGACAGTTCACAGGACAGTCCAGGTGGTGTTGGATCAAAGGTGATACTGGAAGATAAAGAAAGGAAAAATGTTCATTCAACACATTAAATAAAGCACAGTTATAAATACAGAGGTGGAGGACAGATATGATGGACACTTTCTCTGACTTTCACTGTATTGTTTCTGTCCTCCTGTCCGTGTCTAACAAACACACTGGAGGACAGACAGTCAGTGCATTTACATGTGCAAATGGAGCTATGGTGTTATTGAACTCCTCATACATTTTGATACGCACCTCTGCAGATGAAGAAGTATAAACTAGGCTTTAGCTTTATTAAGAGTAAGAGAGAAAGAGTTTAATAGACTAGAAGATATAACAGGGGGAACAATTTTTGTATAAATCTGTCGTCTTACCATGTTTAAATTTCCACTGATAATCAATCAGTTTGCCAAGAAGAGTGGAAACATGTGGCTTCACCAGTGTGTGCTTCAGCTGACCGCTGGTTTTCCATCTAACTTTTCCTATAGATGTTTGTCTTTCTGAGTTGAGGCCTATAAAGCACCTAAAGACAGATAGGAGACATTTAGCTCCATTTCTTTTTCTATGTACATATTACATTTTTGGATCAGACGATTCTAAACAACCAAATATGTTTAGCAAAAGCATTACTGAAATATTTTTACCTTTGAATGAACTCCAGTGTGCATGTCGCTTCAACCAGGTTAAAAAAACATAGAAAAAGACAAAGTCCAGAGTGGAAGGTTGGTTTGTTTGCCCTCACAAACAATTTCCCCCTCAATGCTAATCATCCATGGACCAACGGTGAAGCTGTGTCCTGGAAAACATGAATGAATAAATCAATATTCACAGATAGGGATGAACAATATATCAGCATCATCTTCAATAGTCATTTTTAACCATATTGGGATAGGCCAAGCAGCAAGCTCCACATGCCAAAAGTGAAACTAGCGAGAAAGTGACAAAAATCTCAGTTCATCCTTCATCCACTAGGGGCAGGCTCCAGATAAGAGAAAGTTCCTATTGACTCCCATGTAAAAAATATCAATTTCACAGCAGAAATAAACATGCTTAAAGGAAAAGTTACTTGTTTTTCAACTTGAACCTTATTTTTAACCATTTTTATGTCTTTTTATTCACACAGAGAAGTTTGGAGCCACTTTGAGCCATTCAGCAGTATTTTATATCCACTCTGAATCAGTGTACATCAATAGAACGGGAGTGCTGGGGGCAGGACACATGCTACCTGTAATCAGGTATTTTCTGCCCCAAACATCTTAATTTTACCATCTTTTGTTATGAATTCTTAGCGATATTCTCCTTCTACTACCAAACGCCCCAGAAGTGTTTATTTGTTCGGTTCCATGGTAAATTTAGCAGCTATAATTCCACATACAGTACGGCGGGATAACAACTAGGTCACTGCTGTAATCTGATCAGGACTTTCTCTCTGAGCTTTACGACGGTCGGTTAGACAGAACTACTGCAGACATCATCATGGTTCATATTTACTGAATGACCAATAGGACTAAGTTCAGCTTCTACAGGCTCCATTTGTACAACCTACACAGACTACAGCTGGAATGGAGGACGGCTGAGACGTCATCAACTTCCAGGTTGCAATAAGTTACATTAAAAGCCTGTAAAAACCCCAGATGCTAATAGTTTAGCACCTCTGAGACGTTTTGAACTCAAAGGGGAATATCACTAACTATTCATAATAAAACCTGGTTAAATGAAGGAGTTTTGGGGCAGATAACGCCTTATTACCAGAGGCTAACGCCTGGCCCTCATTGACTTCCATTATATAGATATACTGATTGTGGCTCAGTATAAAGTCCTGCTGAACGGCTCAAAGTATCTCCAAAGTTGTCTGGGTGAGTTCATGAACGTAGTATTTGCTAAAAATAAGGTCCAGGTTGAATAAAACAGAACTTTTGTTTTAAAGCCTGCTTCAAAAAAACATTTTAAGTTTAATAGGTCAAGTTTACCGTAATGATTCAAAATGTCAGAAAATTAGAATATTGTAATAAAAAGGTTCAAAGTGTTACAGTCTAATCACATAATTAATCTAAAACAGCTGCAAAGGGTTCCTGTGCCTTTAAATGGTCTCTCAGTCTGCTTCAGTAGGATCACTATCATGGGGAAGACTTACATCACTGACTCCCTCCATAAGGAAGGAAAGGCTCAAAAGGTAATGGCTAAAGAAGTTACATGTTCCAGAAGTGCTGTATCAAAGCACATTAACAGGAAGTTATGTGGAAGGAAAAAGTGTGGAAGAAAAAGGTGCAGCTGCAGAAAGGTGAGCACAGCCTGGAGGGGATGGTCAGGAAAAGGCCATTTAAAAGTGTTGCAGACCTTCATAGGGAGTGAACTGAGGCTGGAGTTAGGCTGCAGCCTTCCCTGGAGCAAGCGGGGGAGGGGTCAGGCTGTTAGCCACCACCGCTAGCACTGATGGCTCATTGAGACATGTCAATCAAAAGGACACACCCCTAATTATTCATCATTTCAAGATGAAATTACATCTAAATGGGTGATTTCCCAGGCTGTAAACATGTTTATTTCTGCTGTGAAGTTTCCATGTTTAACATGGCAGTCAATGGGAACGTGCTCCTTTCTGCAGCTGGCCCCTGGTGGATGATGGGGGAACTGCAGTTTTTGTCACTTCTGGGTTGGCTTTAATTACTACCAGTGAAGTTTTACCCCTTGATTCACAAATACGTCCATTTTATTGTTGTATAATATCGTTTCCGGCCTAATTTTGCATTTTTTGTTTTCATGTTAATTCAATTTTCTTTTTTTTCTTCAGTTTTCTATAAACATGATTCTATTCAGACTAACTTGAAAATTCATAATTTTACATGCAGGAACTACAAACAGTTAGATGGCAATATTCCACTGTATCTCCCATCCTTTTTTGTTATAAATAGGATGGGAGATACAGTGAGGCACAGAAAATGGTTGATATGAAAGCATTAAAGTTTCTGAACACCATAAACAGGTTTTCATTCAGCATCTAAAGCTGACATTAGGATAATTTATGTCAAATTTCATATGAAAAACAGAGTTTCAGCTTTTTGTGAATAAATCATTTTGTCCACAGTTTAAAATCAAACAATTTAATTCACTTTTATTTAAATAGCTCCAATTCACAACAAATATCATCTCAAGGCATTTTATAACAAAAGTCATTTCAATACAATTATACAAACAATTCTGTAGTTAAATGAATTTTGGGCTTTTTTACATCCAACTAAGAGTTTAAAACGTTCATGTGACATGTACAGGATCGTCTAAATATATATGACTGATCGATCCACTGTTAAGTTACCAGTAGCCTAACAGAAAATAAAGAACAAATGTTCAGGGACACACGAAAAAAGGGCGCAATTCTATTATATTCTACTCAGCTAAATATAAATTGTAAGTTAAACAAGAAAAAAATGAGAAAAGAAAATCTACTGATACTACTTTAATAAAGCAGGACTGATACATTTGTTTTATGCACCTTACAAAAACAATAACGCTGCAGCAATCAATAAATGAATCAAGAAACAGGACAAGAAAGAAACGAAATATTTCTGGAATGCAATAAGAGCTCTTTATATTTTAGCTCTATTTTACAGAAGGAACAGAAAAGCATAAACTCCGACATCGTATCATTGAAATGAGACGCGTTTACAGATTAATTATGATTCATGCTCAGCATAATAAACTGATCAAATAGTTTTATTAATCACAGCAAACTGCAAAGGTTTTTGGTAGGTGACGGCCGCGCATCACGACTATATTTAACTGAGTGTGAGCGGCGCAGAGAGAGAATCTGTCCGGTCTGCAGTCATAAAATACCAAACTACTAGTAGCCCAAATATAAGATGTACGATACACATTATTATTGGGCCAAAATATAAAGGCAGTTTAACCGAATAAAGCAGAGATTAACAGGATTAGACTGGTTTAAAATAAATCACTTCTTCCGCCTGAGACGTAGTACACCAGTAAACGTCTGTAAACCCTGATGATGGATGCAGTGGACAGCATGACGAAGCTGCACTAAACTCTCTCTGCAGACCAACATGTATGATGTTCCCCTCGTCAACCAGAAAATATAAAAAAATATCTGTATTCAACTGATCCAGCAACACTGCCCGTTTGTTCTAATTAAGCTTAAAGAGGTCATTTATACACAAAAACGTATCCTAATGCCAATATGTTATTTTAAACTGTTCAACGTAAGCTTCTTTAAAAACACTAATACAACTTTTAATGAAATGACTACATGATATTTAACATTTTTAAAAATTCATTTATTGACAACCATCGAACACCTAAATAAAAAATGTGACAAAAACATGAATGAAAAAAAAAACAGTCCATCCATTCGGTCCCTGCTCTCCTCTTCAGTCTCCCTTTGCTGCTTCATATCCTAAACAAGAAGACAATAAACACAGTTTACAAAAAGAGCAACACAACAACATTTATGAAATCTATATTTGTTAAAGTGATCAGTCATAAATTATGTTATTTGCGCTGTTGCAAATATATTAACAGTAGGTTTATTTTTTGATCTCAATTTTTTTTTCTGGCAAGGGATTAATTTCTCCTGCAGATACAACTCCTCCTGAATTTTCCTCATTAGATAGAAAATAAATAGGAGAGGAACGTGGCAACTTTTTTGATTTAAGAATGCAGAACTGTAGTTTTCACAGCAGATCACAGGTTCTGTGTTGTATGAGGCTCAATAAGACAGCATAAGCTGTGTAACTGGATTTAATCTTCAACCTCCAAGCCCCGATTTTCACTCGGTAAAGAGGTAATAATTTCTCCTAAGAGGAGTCGACTTTTTACTTAATTTTCCAAAGCAGAAATTAGCTGCGTAAAGATGAAGAAACCATTACACTACCATACGAGCTCGTTTACGAGCGATGCTTTACAAATAAATATTAAAATACACGTCTAAGCCAACAATAAACGGCAAACAAAACAACCGCTTCAAGATTTTCATTTCTGAACCGCCAGGTTTTAATATACTTACATCTAAAACTGTGCTCCTCTCTCGCTTCGCCTGCCGCTTCGTCTGCCGTGTTGCTGGAAGAAAATTCTCCCGTTCAGCCCGCAATGAATCTTGGGATATGTAGACCAGCGAAGGATACACCCGCAACGGTCCTTCAATTCGGGGAGAAGTCGGCCGGATTCGTCGGCCGCATTTGAAGCAGTCTTTGAATTTGGCCGCATTTGAAGCAGTCTTTGAATTTGGACAGTCCTAGTCGCGGCGCTGTGACGTAACCGGCTGACAAATTCGGCCTTTGAAGGATCCAGCCGCTGGATTCGGACACAGCCACTATAAAATATACTTTTATCAACTAACAGAAACCAAAATGCATTAAGAATGTTTGATTTAAATGGTACTTATCCAGGGCTTTCCACAAGCGCCGGCTGCCGGCGATATAGCCGACTACTCAATGAAGTCCAGCCGGCTACTAATTTATCACCAGGATGTGATTCCGCGCAATGCTGTGCTCAACGTTAGCACGACGTTAGCGCGACGTAAGCACGAGATTAGCTCGACGTTAGCTCGACGTTACCACGACGTTAGTACGACGTTAGCACGACATTAGTACGACGTTAGTACGACGTTAGCACTACGTTAGCACGACGTTAGCGCGACGTTAGCACGAGATTAGCTAGACGTTAGCATGACGTTAGTACGACGTTAGCACGACGTTAGCACGACGTTAGCGCGACGTTAGCACGAGATTAGCTCGACGTTAGCTGGACGTTACCACGACGTTAGTACGACGTTAGCACGACGTCAGCACGACGTTAGCACGCCCATCGTATTTTGCCTTTCATACTTCAGCATGAGTCCCGCTGTGACACGGCTCTTTTCTCCGCCAGAATGCGATGTGAACTGAGTTAGCTTTCAAACGCCGCTGCTCCGCCCGGTCCTTTAATATACTTTTTGGCCGGTCGCACTGAACTAATATCCTTCCGCCCGCTTAAGTTGTACCCAGTGTTATCATGGGGCTCTTTACTCAGGTCTAGCTAAATGGACGTGCCCCAAAAACCCCTACCATGTAAAATGTAGTTAAGAGGGAGACGAGAACCAACTGTAGCGATTGTAGTTACGGTGGTGTTGAGGTTTTAACGCAGTTCAAATGTCTGTTTTGGCGGAGCCGCGAGTTCGACTCTTACTCTAGTTTTTTTGTTTTTTTTCATTACATATTTCTTTATAACTTAAAGGGTTTCGGTAATATCTTAATGTCTCTGAGACGTGATAACTGGGCATGAAATGAGGCGGGTTGAAACAGTTTATTGTAGTGCTGAAAACAAACTTTGTGTTTGGTAGAGCTTCTTCTGATCAACTTTCAGTAGATACGGCTGACCTGGAAAAAAAGGGAAAAATCGCTGACACATTTTGGTAACCAACAACTTGAAAACTATAGATTACCATCTGTTTTATCAATCGGATTGTTTGATTTCATTCCTATAAATAAAACTGCATTGACAAGGGCAGCTAAGCACCGTCCTTCGGCACAATAACATCTGTGGTAGCCATTAGCAACCACAGATGCTAACGGAAGTTGGAAACCAGTTAGCACAAAAACACGTATAATCCGTAACACCGGTCACTGAAGTGCTTGCAGCCGCCAGAGCAGCGCTCCCAGTGACATAATAGTAGTAGTTGTAATAATAATAATAATAAAAAGTATTAGTAATCTTCTCCTGTTCATGGTTTCTTCCTTACTTACATTTAAATTATATGGTCAGCCCCCCCCAAGCTGGCTACTTTCATATTATTGCTAGCTAGTCTGTGTCTATGTGGAAAGCCCTGTTACCCACTGAAGATAAAGTCCTGGTTGCTGCTGTAGCCCGCTAACATTCACCGCCTGCCAGTTAATATCCCACAATGCACCTGTACATTTAACATTTACAGCAGAACTACGCACGCGATCCAGAGACCCAATTAAATTTCATCTTCTTTTCAGAAGCATTTCTGTTTACAGCAAAGAGCTGTATTTACCAAACCCAGCCCCCTTACTGTAAAATCATTCTGTAGTTCTTACAGTAATTTCTTACAGTGTAGTAAAAAAATCTGTGTTTTTACATTAAAAATATTAAATAAAACACTTATGTAGGAATTATGCTACTTTAAATAACTGCACAAATTACATTTTATCTTGTCAGTAAACCTGGACAGGAAATGTGTGTTTTAATAAGCAACAGATGGAAAAAGTTCAAAAAAGTTCCTGAGCTCAGCATAGATTTCCTACGCTACTTGAATGCACCACAGGTGCTGTTCTTCCCGCTTTTCTTCTCTCCGGCTGCAGGAACAAAGACAGAAGTTTTTCTCTGTTTATTTCGGTTTATTGTTGCGTCTAAATGCCAGAAGGTGAGTTTCTACGCCTTTATTATATAGTTTAAAGTATGGTTAAGCATATTTGTTTAAGTTTAGCCATATTAGAACTGTATATAATCTGCTATGATGATTTGTGGTAATTAAGAGTCCTTGTTTGCATCACTATGGAGGTTTGACAGACAGACAGATGAAAAGTCTGACTGTTTCAGACTAGAGACGTGGTAGAAATCATCAGGCTGTGAGCCAGGAGGATTTATTTTCCCCTTTTTGATTTCTGTGAAACTCTGATGAGTTCCATGCTAAGTGATTAGCTTGGTTACTAGCAGGGATGGAGTAAAAGTTCATGTTATCGCTTATTTACTCCATAAAATATGTTCTGTAAGCTCAATGATGGTTTTAAGAAACATTTTCATTGCATTTCTATTGTGTTGATTCTTTAAGTTATGTTTTAGTGTTGAAAAAACTCGTTAGCATTATGCTAATGCTAAGCGCGACATGCTAACATGATTAGCCAAAGTTTGAGTTGATTTAATGATGATTTATCATCTTTATGATTATTAGTTCATCCTGGAGGATTAATGTGAACTTAATTTAATGGATTTAACTTCATTTAATAACAGCAGAGCACATTCTAGAACTAAATTAAGTTTATTCTGTCATTTCTGTAAGAGGCTGAAGTTGGTTTCTGTTTCTAGCTTCTGATTCAGGAAATGGCTAAAGGGCAATTACACCAAATTTTTCTCCAATCTGAGCATCTTTAATCAGCTCTAGTTTAAAAACTACAATCTGTTTCTTGCAGCACCAGTAGCTCCATGGTGGCTCTCTTCTTCAGACTCGGTCAGTACAGAAAACTAACTATGACTAGTTAGTTTTCTGTAACCAACAGCAGAATGTCTTTAGCAGCTACTGTGAGCAGCACAAACATTCTAACTGCAGGTGTAGTGAACACCACCATGGGAACATGGAGCAGTCTTCCAGTGTCTTTGGATGGTGCAGAACGCTGTAGGTGGAGGTTCTCTGCTGTCTCTGCCCTGCAGCATCCAATGAAGGCCTTTCTGACTTGTTCCAGGCTGTTTCAGGCTGATTCACAAAGAGCCAAATGTTTCTGGTGGAAGAACAAAACTAGCTCAATGATTCATCAATTACATTTACCTCAAGCTGCTTTAAAATACAGTTTTCTGACTTTTTCTTTCATCTACATATATATATTCATAAGTTGTCCTAAGTGCTTTTGATGGCATTAAACATTTTTAAAAATGGCATTAAAATGGAATTAAAAAGCATAAAATAAAAAAGATAAATTCCTGAAAGTGAAAGAAACACCAATCCAGTTTATCTGGATTATCAACAGTTATTTTTAGTTCATAACTGAACTTTATGTCTTCAGGATGATCAGACATAATGGAAAATGCTTTATTTTACAATTCATTACAGTTAAATATGATAAATATATTAAAAAGCATTCATTGAAAATGGATTAAGTTTGATAAAATCAGTTAAGAGTAATAGATAAATAGGATAAACTAGTATTTAAAACCACTGTAACCAGAGTTTATTATGCTGTTTGTCTGTACAGTAAAATCTTAAAGAGTATTAATAGTTCATCTATTAATTATGGGATAATTAAGAGCCTTAAATGGATTAAAAAGTCTTAAATGTGGTTAGTATTGACATGTTTTTAAACTAGACGTGTCTATCAAATGTAGCTGCATATCAACTAATAAAATAAAATCTTAATTCAACGGCTAAACGAGCTAGTGTGGACAGCTTCCCCGGATAATGAAAGGAAGTGGCGTCAATGAATGCTGCGTCAATAAAAATACAACACTAAACACAACAGGCAACCAGCGAAGAGTAATAAATCAATATCTTCGTCTGTCCACACCAAAAACTCTCTCTTCTTCTGAGCAGCTATTGTTCTCTTCGGTTAACGGGACAAGCAGAATATGTACTGTGCTGTAGAGCTTCTTGTATATATTATGTAGGCGCTGGCGTCGCGTAGATTATACGCGTTTTTCGTGCGTCTTTTCGCGCATGCCCAGTATTTGCACAGGTCGGTATGGGATTGCGCAATCATGGGACCTTAAACGGACCTTAAACGGGGCGTAAATGCTCATGGTGTTTTTCCCAATAACTTATTTATTTTAAAGGGACGTTTTTCATTTGAATGAGTAAATCTGCCAATCAGGGTCAGAAGGTTGGACCTGAGAAAAGTTTTTTTCACTGTGAAATTATAAATTTGTTTGTTGCTTATTAATGTAGAAATATTCTATAAGGTTTTTATTTTTTTATTTCATTTTCAGCACTTTGGTGTTCCACAACAGAAAGCCAGATGCGCCACAATTAGATAAGTCAAAATTTATACATGTATATGGCAGCATCATTCTGTGGGCTGTTTTTATTGTATGTGGCAGCATCATGCTGTGGGCTGTTTTTATTGTATGTGGCAGCATCATGCTGTGGGCTGTGTTTATTATATGTGGCAGCATCATGCTGTGGGCTGTTTTTATTATATGTGGCAGCATCATGCTGTGGGCTGTGTTTATTATATGTGGCAGCATCATGCTGTGGGCTGTTTTTATTGTATGTGGCAGCATCATGCTGTGGGCTGTGTTTATTATATGTGGCAGCATCATGCTGTGGGCTGTTTTTATTGTATGTGGCAGCATCATGCTGTGGGCTGTATTTATTATATGTGGCACCATCATTTTATTTAATTTATTGATATCCAAATATTAAGTTTATTTATTTCTAACTGTCATTTGCTCTTATTTTCCATATGAGATCACACATATCATCTCCTTCCTCACATTTCTATCACCCAAAACTTTATCAGCAGCTGTGTGGAAATAATAAAGAACAGCAGAAATATTTTTCTCCACCATATCTTCCATATTCTGAATGGCTTTAAGTGGAGCTCTGGCAGGTTCTCCCAGTATGAACAGAGTGATCCCAGTCTGAACCAGAACCTCTATAGACAGCTCAGTGTTTCCTCCTCTACAGTAACAGTCTGTTCTAGAGAAACTGATGAAGCCTCTGGCAGCTGGATTCATTAGCTGCTTACAGAGTGACACTCTGAGCCCAAAATATTTTACCTTCTAACAAGATTCTCATTTTCTCACATTATCAATTTAAGCTGTAAACATTAGAACTAATAAAGGCTGAAATATCTCACTTTGCATGGAATGAGTCCATATCATCAATTAGGTTCACCTTTTAACTTACTGAAATAAATCAATATTCTAATGTTTCACATGTAGTCTAATATGAATAATTAATCAGTGGATTGTGATAAAATATGAATTTTATTTTAGAAGGTCTTAAAAAGTGTAGAAATGTCTTAAAATAGATGCTGAGATTCCTGCATAGAGCCTGAAAATGTGTTTTAGTGATTTCAGTGAGTTGATGAAAGTGATTGATGTGGATATAGAGTTGTATAAATGTAGACAAAGTAATGAACGCATTAGAAACTGGTTCAGGATTAAAGAGAGATCTTGTTTTCCAGTCCAAATGTGTTCTTGTCAAATAGAGACAGGGTTCAGCAGGTAGTAAAAGGTAGGAAATGAAATGAGCCCAAATTAAGGCCATTAAAAGGTGGAAAATTCCTTCCTTTGGACAAATGAGTTGTGCTACAGCAGCACCAACTGTCCTTACTACGTCCACTGCAGTTGGACATGTCTTCATCATCTTCATCAACTCTTCTTTCTTTCTTTGGATTTGGACAACAAATGTTGGACTGTTCCTTTCTCAGTGGAGGACAATGTGTGTCTGAGAGACATGTAATGTCCATGTTTGCTGCTGAAAGAGACTGATGGTCTGACCCCCCTCCTCCTTTCAGGGTGGAGCCTGCTGGAGTCCGATGGTTGACACCAGGTCTGAGGAAGTGTAAGTGTGTTTTTCATTGGATTCATGACAACAAAGCAGCTCACATTCAACCATCTTCAAACTGTCCCATCACTCATTCAGGAGTCATCATCAAAGTGTCAAGAAATGATCAATAACTGCAGCTGGATTGTGTTTGTTCTCTCCATCAGATTCCTGTCAACTCACCATCGACACAAACACAGTGAGCAGAAAACTGAAACTGTCTGAAGACAACAGGAAGGTGACATTGGAGGAGGAGCTTCAGTCATATCCTGATCATCCAGACAGATTTGATGGTTATTATCCTCAGCTTCTGTGTAGAACTGGTCTGACTGGTCGCTGTTACTGGGAGGTCGAGTGGAGAGGATATGTTTATATATCAGTGAGTTACAGAAGAATCAGGAGGAAAGGAAACAGTGATGACTGTTGGTTTGGATGGAATGATCATTCCTGGAGTCTGATCTGCTCTGATCGTCATGGTTACTATGTCAGACACAATAACATAGTAACACGTCTCTCCTCCTCGTCTCTCAGTAATAAAATCTCCGTTTATCTAGACGTTCCTGCTGGCATTCTGTCCTTCTACAGCGTCTCCTCTGACTCACTGATCCACCTCCACACCTTCAACACCACATTCACTGAACCTCTCATACCTGGGTTTGGGTTCTGGTATTCTGGTTCCTCAGTGTTCCTGGTGTGAGTTGAGTGTAGAGCGCCTCCTCCTGGCAGAGAAACTCTCTCCCTGTTGAACAGATAGTTCAGTCTCTACATGTCTGTCTCTTTCACTCAGAAACACGTTTTCAGATTCATGGATTCAATCTGTTTCTTTCTGAAACTCTTCTAAATGATTCCTTGGAAACTTCTTCCTCTTCCAGTCCTTTAAAGATGGAAGCTGGGATTATTCCAGGATGATTCCAGGATTCTTCCAGGATCTTGTTTTCCTGTCTGTTTCCAGTCAAAGCTTCCCACTGAATATCAGGATGTTGGTTTTTTCCTTTCATTCCTGACTCAGATTTCATTGAAATGTTTCCCAGTTTTTCTCAATCACTGGACATTATCTGTTTCTGTCGCCTCCTAGTTTTCTAAACACGTCTTAGATTCAAATGTGAAACATCTTCCTGTTGGAGATTTGCTGCAGTTCTACTTCATGTGTTTTAGTCAGCAAGAAACTGATTTTCTTCTTCTGGATTTGATTCATTTGCTGCTCATTCTGTTCTCTTCAAATGTCAATATTTCAATAAAACATTTTACTTCTCCAAGACGTTTCAGTTTATTCCTACAGCACCAATTCACCACAGATTTCATCTAGGATTATTTTACAAGGAAAATCATTTTAATCCAATTATCCAAACATTCCTATCAGTGAAAAGTTTTCTATGTAAGGAATCCCAGCAGATTATGCTGAGTCATTGATGTGGGGGTTACAGCCCTCCTCTCCATGCAGGCAGACTAAACCTGACGGCCATAGTGAGAAAACTCAGTGGAACGTCGATGCCCCCCCCCCTTCCCTCCCCCACTAAAAACAAAAAAACAACTTGAAGCTCAGCGTGAGGGTCAGAGATGTTAATGAATGAGGAGAAAAAGCTTCTATGAGTCCTATCAGCTCATGGTGACGACCAGTGATGGTGAAGGGTCGCATCAGAAAGGAAGAGCGCTAAACACAAAAACACTGACATGTATTTATTTCACTGGAGTCTGGGAAGGAGTAGGAAATAAAAATGAACAAAGGGTTTGATTAATACCAAGATTTACTGGTTCCAGGTCCATTTATGAGACGTGATTTTCTTTTATAATATGAGAAATATGAGATTCTTCCTTTTACACATATGATGTTTTAGTTCTTTAAAAATGAGGGGAAATGCTTAAACTACATCACAGATTGGTGAAAATAGTTGTTAATAAGAGTAAATGTGGATCTTTGGTTAGTTATTTAAGTTGTTTTCAGTCACTATAATTACACACTTTATGGTTTAATAAATATGGTTAGAATGGAAAAAGTAGAATTCAGAAAAATCTAAATGGAAAAAAGTTTAACCTTTGAAATAAAGCATTTCTTAAATAATTAATTTTATAGTGCTGTAGAGATGAAAAGAAAAACAGTGAATGAGACATAGAAGACGTTATTTAGCCTCTCTTTGTGAAAAGTGATGAAGCTGACATGTAATCAATGTTTACAGTTTAATAAAGCTTTAAATATTACAGTTTAGTTTAAATCCAAGAGAATTATATGAACTTTTTTCTGTTCTGAGCATCACACAGACTGAGCAGTCTGGATTAAATGTTACCATTAAATTAATAAAATAAACTTGGAAATTATTGTAAGACCTAAAACATTAAAATGAGCTGCAAACATTTGCAGTTGTTGTAACTTATTTAATTAATCTTTCTTGATAATCACTATACTCTGTATTCAGTGGTTTATATCATTAAAGAGGAAATATTTTCAGATATCAATCCAGCGAGGCGTTTAGGGGGCATGAATAAACTTCTGTTCTCTAGGGGGGGGGGGCATGGTAGAAGTACAGGTCTAAGCTTATAGCAGCATAACTACAGAGATAACTCAGGATAACCTAAGTCATTCTAACTATAAGCTTTATCAAAAAGGAAGGTTTTAAGCCTAGTCTTAAAAACAGACAGAGTATCTGCCTCATGGACTAAAACTGGGAGCTGGTTCTACAGGAGAGGAGCCTGATAACTAAAAGATTGGCCTCCTATTCTCACTTTGAAGAAATCCTAGGAACTACCAGTAGACCTGCATTCTGAGAACAAAGTTCTCTGTTAGGAACATATGGAACAATCAGATCTCTGATGTACGATGGAGCTGATTATTAAGGGCTTTATACGTAAGGAAGAGGATCTTAAACCTCCTGTTATGTCTGCAGACTGGATCTGCTGAGAGGCCTCAGTCTGAACATGGTAGGAACTGTAGAAGCCAAAATTTGGGCCTGCGTGGCACGTGTAATCAACACGTGCATCAATTCTGAGAAGCTGAGAAGATGTATGTGGTATTTCCACGAAAGACTTGTCATTAAGCGATTCTAGGAAATGTTTTGCTCCCAGCTTTTCTGGCCTCTTCAGAACCAGACAAATAGGCGCCTGAAGATAAACTAATGTCGAGGCCAAGCGGTTGCGCTGGCCAAGAACACCAGATGTTTCCCGTGGGTGACGCAATGATTAAGTATAAGAGATAGGGCTCCTTTTAGAGGAGAGAGGGTTTTTGTTGGTCTTTCTGGGATCTCAGCGTGGAAGATAGGATGCTTTCTGCTCAGAGATAAGGTATGTCAATTGTTAACAGACAATGGATACAGAATGTTGGATATCGAGGTCAATGACCTCTGTAGCATTGTATTGAGGACCGAAGATCCAATAAAACCCGGCTGAAGCTACTTTCTAGAACAGAAGCTGTGTTGTCTTGAGTCTTCATTATAACTATATATCTATATCTATGTTTTGCATGTAATGAACACCAACAACATTTGGCGAGCTTAGCCAAGGTCTGACGGCAGCCGAACGCACCCCGGCTTCAGGGGAGAAAGGCCGGCCAAAATAGATCCTTCTAAAGGTAAAATAATTTTACATTTTCTCCTCTGGTCCTCTGGTGTCGGAGACCCAAAATTGGACTTAGAGACAGCTGTAAAGAGAAAAAGAAGAGACAAAGAAGAGATAAAAGAGACAATATAAGAAAAACAGAGTAAATGAAAATAGAGGTAAAAGAAACTGTGCCTTAGTTTTAAGAAAGAACAAAAAAAATAGTATAAATGAGAAAATAATAAATAAATAAAAAGTTCTGCTTTAAGAACTTTTGGAAAAAAAAAAAGGAAAAAAACCCTTAGAGTAACACAAAAAAAACCTCTTGAGAAGTATTTGTGAAAAAGAATACTCTGTGTGAAACTGTGTTAAAGAAAATAGCGCTAAGAGTTAAGAGTTAAAGAGTAAAGAGTTAAATTGAAGCTTCATAAAGAGAAAATAGCAGTAGTGTGCTATTGTGTGAGTTAAAGAATTAAGACAGTCGACTGTAAAAAGGTAAAAAGAGTAGTAATGATAATAATCAATGATAATAATTACTACTATAAAGTGCACATTTTATAAAAAAAAATAAATAAATAAAATAATTTGGATTGGATTTAAAACCCTGCAGGTTTAAAAATTTAGGACATTAAAGTACAACAATCAAACAAATAAAAAACAACAGACCAAACTGGGAGAATAGGGAAAGTTTATTTCAAAGTAAATAGACACGGACATTGACGTGACCTTTGACAAATGCATGGTTTGACAGATCTGCTATAATAATGATTTGTGTGTATAACTGCCGCTGCACACTGCTTGCAAAAGAAATGTTCTGAATGACATTGCATGCTGTTGATTGAATTGCTTATAAATTGCATATAAATCAATGACAAGTTTTGTGCTGTGTGCCGATTGCTATGTTCACTGTTATATTTTACACTTTTAGTTCAATTTCGATGTGTTGAGGTTGCTTTGAATATTCTTGCTGAAGGAGGCTACTTAGAATACGTTGTTGTGCTGAAGAAGATTGATAATGTTGTAATTAGCGCTGTGCTAAGAACTCAGAGTGGATTATACTTTACGAGTTGTACAAACTGTGAAGCTGGTTGTCTTTTTCCTCTCTCTGTGCTCGGAAGTGTTCTTGGCGACAAGCTTTAAACATCTGTAAAACAGCAAACAGTTAAAACACTAATATTTATGTAAAGCTTTAGTTTAAGTACAAAAGCTTGTGCTTTTAGAAAAGTAACAGAGCTCTGTTGGGTTGTTGTTGAAAATCTGGTTTGATTTTTTCTTTTTTCAATTCTCTGGCTTGCAAGAGAAGAAAGGCATTTCCTGTTATTGAAGGCGCACTCAAACGCACACACACACACACACACACACACACACACACGCTCACACACACACACACACACACACACACACACACACACACACGCTCACACACACACACACACACATTTTTGCGCAACCCTCTGCAGACGTCAAAGGAAATATACAAGCCAGAAAACCATTTGATCTCTGTTTTAAAACAAAAGTGAACAGCTTAAATTGATGTCATAAGTGTTAAAACTATCGCACCAACAAGCTTATAACTAGGATTGTCATATACACACAGACACATACGCATTAAAACCAACCTAACTAAGTACAGAGAAAGATAATTCACGACTTACCGGAGAGGGCTGTATTGCTCGGTTTGCAGGCTGTAAGTTGAATTGCTGGGGTAGCAAGTAAGAGAGGGCTCGGATCTGTTCTGTTCAGCAGGCGGAAGCAAACTGAGAGAAGGGGCGTCGCCCTTAAGCCAACTCTTCTCCTCCTCCATTGCATAATTCTGCCTGAAGACCCTCCTAGGGACCAGCCCTCCAAATTTACCCTTGGTCAAAAAAGTTAGCAGCAAGCACAGCTGTGAACTGATCAGTGTGGTGTGCTCATGAAATTGAAATAAACTATATTTTAAACATTGCTTTGCCTATTAAGCTTACTTCTATTAATGAAACATAAAATAGACAACATCATTTGAGCTTTGAGAGTATATTGTTAAAAACTAATTGATTATTTACACAGTTGCTTCACCCATACTGAGATAACAATAAGGGAAAATCCGTTCCTGACTTTTTGTGCTACAGTTGAATTGTTCCAATGATGAAGCATTAACCTTGATGTCTTTTTATAAAGGATCTAATTAAAGGACATTTTCAAAATAATAAAACAACTTACTGCTTACAAAAACAAAAGTTAATAGAAAATACACAGATCTAAAGATCAGGACTTAACCTCCCCTCCCTTCTTTCAGAACAGCAAGAAGGCTCACAATCCACTGATAAATTGTGGAATTGCCATTAAATAAATAAAATATTCTGATTAAACTAAAACACTTTAAAAATCTGAAACACAAATACACTAGAGTTCATCATGGCTGCCGACCCTGTTTCCATTCTGTCAGTAAAAAATCCTGAATTAGCAAAAGACATCGATAAAATATCTCAGAAATGGTATAAACGAACCAAAAACTTTACAAACCCCTGGCCACAAGGAGGATCATTCGACTTGCTCTTGAATGAAATAATGGAACAAAGGATTCTGGACTACAAAGCCAAACAAAATAGGAAAAATAGAAAAGAAAAAAGACAAAAAGAACTACAGATTCTAAAACTTTTCAGAACTGAAGGTGATAATTTCAGAGGAAATCTCAAAGCAATGATGACAAGCCTGACTGAAAAACAGGGAGAGTTAAATCTACCTGAAAAGCAAACAGAAACAAAATCACTTGTAAATCAAGATCCTACACAAGGCATTTACCCATGCCTGCAAGGTGATCTACACATAAATGCTAACTTTGATATAAAGAAAGATGATATGGAAGAATATGCACCACTGCTAAGATTAACAGGAACCAGCTTATCAGAAGAAAGCGGAGAAGGGAATGGACTTCCATCCCCACAACAATTACGATCACCTGTCCATTGCAGTACTACCATTAAGAAACCTGAATTCAGAGACTGCTATGCAGGAATAAAGACACAAAACCCTGAGACTGTCAAGGATCAGTTTTGGCAAACACTGCAAAATAAAGATCTCAATCCCAACAGGGAAGTTAAACGAACAATAATAAATGAATTAGAAAAAGAGATTGATAAATGTTACAATACATTTGTAGAACCACAACAATCAGATGACAAAGGACAACAAAAAGAAACAAAAGTAAAACAAAAGGACTTTAACCTTAATTATCGTCCCAATTGCTACTCACCAACACCAACCACCTCAGCAGCCCAGCCAACACATCAGAACCCAGCGGAAACTGCAACAAACATTGTGGTGGATGCACAAAAGCAGCATGACTTACGCGACAGAGAAAAAATTAAAAAACCCCAAAGGTTCCCTGATGGGGCAATGTGCCCTATTTTGGTAAAGGGCAATAACATAAATTATGTTCCCTGGCAAATGTTAGATCTCAATGGCTTGGTGTCCCGTCTGCCCGATATCCACGACGGGGCGACAAGGTGGGTCAGAGCATTCGAGGAACAGACTACCGGACTGATGCTCGCCCTGGGGGACATTAAAGCGATACTAGCAAGAGTCATGGGCATGACTGCCATGAACAATATGCTAAATGAAGGAGATCTTTGTTTTATAACGGACTCCGACAATGATGGGGGGACCTTCAACCCCTACAGAAACAGGGTATGGGACCTACTGAGGAAACAATACCCCACAAATGTTGACCCATCCGTCTTAAAAGGCGAAGGAATATCAGAAGGGGGAGAATCCAGCTGCGTACGTAGAACGACAGCTCAAAAGATGGCAAGAAGAAACGGAAAGCGACCCTAATGAAAATGCCGTGATGCGGACATTGTTTCGGTCATCCCTAATGGCTGCTCTCCCAGAAAAAGTGAAGGAGAGACTTGAAAAAACAGTTGGGATTCACTCCATGAGCCATGTCATGTTCAGGGAAAACGTGTGCCATATTATTGGAATATACAGAAAGGAGCTTTTGAAAGCCCAAGAAGATGAAAGAAACGCTCAACAAAAACTTACACAGCTCCACATTGCAGAACTACAAGATAAAGCTAAAGCTAAAGCAAAGCAAACGAAACCAACAACTGCTTTAGAGACTGAAGGACATACTCCACAAATGGTTATGACACCACAGCCGCCTAATCCCCCACCAATCCCAGGGGGGGGGGCATGGTAGAAGTACAGGTCTAAGCTTATAGCAGCATAACTACAGAGATAACTCAGGATAAAACCATAATAATTCTAACTAATAAGCTTTATCAAATAAAGGAAGGTTTTAAGCCTAGTCTTAAAAACAGACAGAGTATCTGCCTCATGGACTAAAACTGGGAGCTGGTTCCACAGGAGAGGAGCCTGATAACTAAAAGATCTGCCTCTCATTCTACTTTTAGAAATCCTAGGAACTACCAGTAGACCTGCATTCTGAGAACAAAGTTCTCTGTTAGGAACATATGGAACAATCAGATCTCTGATGTACGATGGAGCTGATTATTAAGGGCTTTATAAGTAAGGAGGAGGATCTTAAACCTCCTGTTATGTCTGCAGACTGGATCTGCTGAGAGGCCTCAGCCTGAACATGGTAGGAACCACCAGCAGGGGGAGCTGTTTCCTCCCAATCTGCTCCTGATGGAGTCATGGGAACCTTTGATGAAGCAGCTGATTGGCTGA